>VOPJ01014666.1:0-44170 GCA_014673585.1 Semibalanus balanoides | reverse complement strand
TTGTACTGGAAATTTATGACTTTATGACTAGATTACTCATTGTTGAAGTTATCACTTTTCGTCAGACACCACGTCCAGCAATGTATTCGAAACTATACCCCGAGTACATACAGTGGAGACGGGACTGTGACCCGGTTACCAGCAGTGAATAATGTACTGTACCCCAGGTAACAGCAGTGGAGACGGGATTGTACCCCAGGTACCACCTGCTAGCACATTTATAATGCCTCTCTACCCTGGTCCCATCAGTGGAAACTTCACTTCAATGCTGGTATTACATTCCAATAGTCTTCAACGTTCTACTTTTGAAATAAGCTGATTTGAATAACAAGCTTGGCTGGACAAGTTTGGCTTTGATATACGGAAAGAGCCTCCAGAAGCATGCATTGAGCTTTATCACATGTCTCAGTATGTTTTTAGCATTAGCACGAGCGTGTGGTAAAAGGTTTTCAGCTCTCAGAAAATCAATGTTTAGTCAATGGTCAAAAGCATTCGCCCGCCGAGCAATTTACTATTTTTACCAAACTATTTGTATGCAGTTTTCAAAACGGATGGTAGCATATATAAAATAGAATACCCACACTTAGGCCGATATAATATTTATCTTTAGACCTCCGGTCGTTGTAGGATTTTTCCACCCTCGACCTTCGGTCTTCGGGCGGAAAACTCCACAACGACTCGGTCCTAAAGAAATTATTTGTATCGGCCCCGTGTGGTATTTATTAAAGCCGTACCTCTGATTTAAATGCGTACGAAGTTAGTGCTTTTGTGAATATTGTGAAGGCATATAATGCATGTTCCTTATAGTTTTAAAGCATCATCATGCTCAAGTTTGTATAGCATGACCAGAGTGGGTACTAGGTAGGCGAAAATGGCTCCTGGTTGTCAATTACAGTAGCTCCGCCCAGGGTAATCGCCGGTCCCCCCTTTAACGACCCTCAGCGACTCGTGCCACCCTTCCTCGCCTCAAGTGCCGTTCAGCCGGACAGTGGCTGCCCCCTGAACTGCCACTGTAAACCCCTCCCTCTCCGCCAGAGGCGCTGGTCAACAGGACCGGTCCCCCCCGAACGACCCTCCGCGACTGGTCGTGCCACTCTTCCTCAGAGGCGTAGGAACTCATTTGAAGTTGGGGGAGGGGGACAAAAGGCATTTTGAAGTCGATTCTTTCCATGCAACGTCCATAGGCGTAATGCTAAAATCCGAAAATGTTGGGGGGTCAGTTGCCCCCCCCCCCTGCCCCCGGCTCCTACGCCTATGCTCTTCCTCGTCTCAAGGGGAAGTCGGTCGCCCACAGAGGCCGTGCCCCCTGAACTGCCACCGTAAACCCCTCTCTCTCCGCCAGGGGCGCTTGTCAAGAGGACCGAGGAGCTACCAGGTTACCAAGGGCTGTTACCAGGGGCTCAGTCAATGTCTGGAGGGCTGTGGGCGGAGTCGGGTCACCGCAGGATTGCTTCTCGAGAGATTGAGGCAGTGGTTCGACCCCAGAGAGCCAGACAGCGCGAGGAAGCTCTACATGGGCTGGAAGACCGGCAGCCGCAGCGGATCTTTAGAAGACGTGAGTGTTAAATATGGCTATTATACTGTGGGCTATGGGATATGTACTGCTGTAATGCTAAAGTGTTCTAGGGTTGGGATGTATTGGGTGTTCTGTGTCTTTTCCATGCAACGCCAATAGGTAGGGACGTTTCGATAGGTCGTGATAGAGGGACGTTTCGATAAGACCTGGCGGAGGGACGTTTCGATAGGCCGTGATATAGGGACGTTTCTATAGGATTTGGCGGAAAACGTCACGATAGGCCGTGGCGGAGGGACGTTTCGATAGGCCGTGGCGGAGGGACGTTTCGATAGGACCTGGCGGAGGGACGTTTCGATAGGCCGTGACAGAGGGACGTTTCGATAGGCCGTGGCGGAGGGACGTTTCGATAGGCCGTGGACAGAGGGACGTTTCGATAGGCCGTGATAGAGGGACGTTTCGATAGGCCGTGGCGGAGGGACGTTGATACGATGTAAGGCCATACTAGATATGATAATGACGCTTATCCACACAATCACTGAAGATGTTTTTCAATAGAAGCGCTCAATTGCAAGCAATGTATGTATATATATTTTGCAGTACACTAAAAACAACCTTTCGGCTATCACTTTAAAAACCATTGGTTAACGCTGGAGTGCCAAACGGTTTGAGCCGCACAGTGACAGCCCGCCGCATGGAGTCTTCAACGAATAGTTCATTTTGTCTTCGTGCGCGATCTGGTGTCTCAGTGCCGGCCGACGCAGGCACTTATCCCCTGTCCCGAGACACGAGGCCCGTGCCGGGAACGGGCGTGTCGCCGGCGGCGGCGCCGCCGCCGCCGCCACCGTTAGGGGCATCGGGTCCACCCGCCGCCGCCGCCGCCACCGCCTGCGGCCGCTGGTGCGCACGCGGCAGCCATATTTGCTCGGCGATAGCGTCCGTGACGCTTTAGGGCCGCCGTAAAATTCAGCTGATTTGTGGCATATGCGGCGCGGGGCGGCGGCAGCCAATGGGCGCTCAGTACTGCGCCAAGACGACGTCACGTGGACGCCGCCCATTTTGCCGGCTGGCCAGCGAGCGGCAGACGACGCGCGCGGCGCCAGATTAGTGCTAATTGATCGCTTGGCCGGTGATATCGTTGTGAGAGCTGTATCTGCGTCGCTGTCGCTGTATCTCCGGTGAGTGGCGCGTCTTGGACCCGCGGTCCTGGTCCCGGTGATGGTCCCGGTGATGGTCCCTGGAAGCCGGCGGGGTCTCGAATGGACCAACGCAGTGGCGGCGCGGCGTTACTAAACATTTGCAGTCGGTATCTGAGCGTTATCCATATCTTACTCCGTTTATCGTATCGCACTTTTCCCCTGTATCTCGTGTCTATCTCCCTCGTTTTTATCAACTGTTCCAGTGCTTCGCTCCGACAAGATATTCTGTATCTTGCCGAGATATTCACGCTAACTATCGGGCGCGGCGGCCGGCGAGCGACCCTATCTAGTCGGAGACGATTGCACGGACATCTCTCTCCGAGATCGGCGATAGATATCATGGCTGTTGTCTGACAGCGCGACAGTCGTCCCGTTCGAGTTAGCGACACTCGTGAGCACCTGCGCGTTCCCTTCAACACTTTGTGATTCGAGACGGAACATTTGTAAGCGTGTCGTCCAGTTGGATGCGGTTGAATAGGAATGAGGAGTCATAGTCGAGGGCTCAGCCGGCCAAGTCGGAACTCTTGGTCGGAGTCGGAGTTTGAGGCTCGAGTTTTGCGAGTTGCAAGCAGACATGTGCTTGGATCCCGAAAAAGGATCCCGGGATCTGATCTCTGGTATCTGGATCCCGAATACACTGGGATCATATATCTACCTTCACAATTTGTCGATGGATCCACTGGGATCATAGATTCGCCTTCAACATTGGTTGACAAATCACCCGGGATCCGAGATCGCGGGTACTATTTTGCACTGGGATCCCATACCTGTCAGCATAC
Source organism: Semibalanus balanoides (assembly GCA_014673585.1). Lineage (NCBI taxonomy): Eukaryota > Metazoa > Arthropoda > Thecostraca > Balanomorpha > Balanidae > Semibalanus > Semibalanus balanoides. The sequence continues at coordinate 40,679 of VOPJ01014666.1, read as the reverse complement.
AAATACCTACGTATTTTAACAACTTCTATTTTAAGTGATTATCAGTACCTTTCAATTCGTTGTAAATTAAACTAGCATGGGCGTATGCATTTTTTTCTCTCTTAAGAAATCAGACATGCGCCAAGACCAAAAAACAGAATCCAAGATCCACAAGATTCCACATCAAACTGATTTTCCAGGATCCAAGATCCATAGGATCCCACATTTTTGTATTATCCAGGATCCAAGATCCATAGGATCCCACGACAAAAAAAAACTAGGATCCAAGATCCACAGGATTGCACGACAAAATGATCCTTCAGGATCCACGATCCAACAAGATCCCAGATCTTGTATCCTAGGGATCCTGGATCTCGGATATTTTTGGATAACAGCACATGTTTGATCACTACATGTACATAGGCAAATTGTATGCCATTGACAATGAGTTTGGGAGTTTGAAAATCATGAAATACACGAATTATTATATTTTAGTATCACAAAAGAAAGTGAAATATGCTTGACAAGATCCACAAGATCCCACGACAAACAAATTTTCCAGGATCCCAAGGCAAAACAATTGTCCAGAATCCAGGATCCAAAGGATACAACGACAATTTAAATTTCAGGATCCAACGACCAAATGATATTGCAGGATCCAGGATCCATCGGGATCTCAGATCTTGGATCTTAGGGATCCTGTTTTTTATCTTTTTAGGATCTTGGTCCATGTCTGCAAGAAATATGCTATAATGATGGCATAATTTATCCGTCGGATCCTGTCGGATCCGAGATCCGTTAGGATCAGAGATCCATTTTAATTGTTTATCCTGGGATCCTGTCGGACCTGTCACTTTTTTATCATATACGTTGCCGAATTTAATCGAGGGATCCACTGGGATCCAAGAACGACTGCTGTGTTTTGTCGTGGGATCCAGTGGGATCATAGATCCAACATTGCGTTTTGTCGAGAGATCCTGTGCGATATTAAATCCTTCTTCAGATCCATGCACATGTCTAGTTGCAAGAAATTACATAATGTTATTAATATTTTTACGGTGGGCGCCGTCTGTGGCGGTGTTGTTATTTCTCGTGGTCGGGTTTCCTTCAGAAATCCCTCTCCCTTTCCACACCAGAACAATTCAAGTTTTGTCTTTGATAAATTCTTCCAACTATATTGAAACGGGATTCTCCTCTTGGAAAACTTCTGCATTATGTGTCTCTTTGGGGCGGCTGCTTAAAAAAGTGATCGCAAATGGCAAAACAAGCGACTTAAATATGCTATTATGTTATTGTATTCTTTGTAAGTTTGCATCCAGCATTTGACTTATTAAACGCGCCAGCATAAACTTTCTGTAACACTGTTTTTAAAAACAGTGGTTACAAACAGTTTTTTAAACACTTAAAAGTGTAATCATGGACATTATATTACCGGATACATCAAACTTCTCGAGAGATTATTGTCAGATCTACTAGGTTTAATGTTTCAACCTAAAACGAAATTATATGACATACAACAATGCATCAAATATATTTATGTGAAGTTAAAAGAATTTGAAAATTATTAACTGTAATCTTATTCCCCTGGGCGAAAATTGACTTTAGTTGTCGGCTCGCCCCCCAAAAAACAATAAACAAACAAATCTATTCACCAGACATGTTTCCTCCGTCTTGTCAACACAGTCACGTCAAAAGTGTCGTTCAGGAATAGGATTATCAAGATCTTAAATACAAAATCATAAATTTATATGATTATTAAATGTTATGTATGTGCTGTACGTGCACTGCTATAGTGCTGTACGTGCACTGCTATAGTGCTATACCTCCCGACCTCCCGACGAGCTATCACTAAACAAGGCAATATTATATTTTTCGCAAGAATATTTCACTTCATACTATACTCGATGCGGCAAGTTCATGGTTTGGCGACTTCATATCTGTATTATTCTCGACTGGGTCATATGAATCCAACGGCGTGACTGACATTCAAACTCACGTCTTCGGCTGTGTCCTTTGGCTTACAAGTTCGCCTTTCAGCTAATAGCATCAAAGTTTGCGACTGGGCTTGCACGTTCTATCTCGGAAATGAGAAGGCAGGCCTCGTAGAGGATGATTTAGTTCGATCTCGGAAATGGAGTGAGCAGGTTTCGCAGGGGATGAGTTAAGGAACCGATAGAAATATTGCACGACTTATTAAATCAGCGAACAGCTTTCTAACTGAAGCACTTTTTCTATTGGCGTTGCATGGAAAGAACAGCGAAGTTACCGATGTCATCATTGGTTATCAATACATACCTAATACCGTAATTCCGATTTCGTTTTAGTACCATCGGTAACTTTGCTTTTTAGGAACAATGGGTTAGAGTAGCATTCTTGCATGTTGGGCTTTTGTGATAAGCTTTATAGTCGTGTTTCGCTTCGTCTGGGTGTTTACTTGTGTGCGGCATAGCTGTTTGGGATGTCTTGTGTATGATGCACACTAGGGATAGAGGTGCAACTTTTCAATCCAGGCGAGCTCATAAAAGTAATCGATTGGGGCCCTGATGGGACATTGTACATTCAGCTCAAGCATAGGCCTGGTATCGGGCACGTAAATGACTGATAATTTGCTATGCTTGAGCGCTTGTTTTGCTAGAATTCTGCATCATTTGTTATATATTAAGCCTTAAGCATCCATGATTGCTTCAACATAAGCTCAATGCTTACACTTCTATTGGACATTATAGAGCGTTTATATTTGACATCGGTTCGCAAATGGCTTGAATCGTTGCACCTCTAATTGGGAAACTAGTGCATGCACTATTCTCACCACTCTCCCACATTCACTATTACTGTGACTGTCCTGGGTGCTCACTCCTATCGTTTTCATGGTCTCTATTACACGAGGACAAAAGTCACAAATTGTGACAGAAATGTGACGACGAAATTCTCGTCGTTTTGAGCAGTAACCGGCGACCGGTGAGTCCGAAAGCCTCAACCGTCGGCGCAAGCATGGCACCGATCGACCCAATTTGTATCCGAGAGCATTGCCAGTGGCAAAAAGACGGCTGTGGGAAGGATCAGCTCCCGGCTCGAGTCAACAGAGCCTGTACACCATATGGGCGGTAAGTAAGGGCGAAATTCAAATAAACATGGGAGCATTCGTTCTGGGGCAAAATCACTCGCTTATATACATAATTGTTGTGAACGTAAACTAAGCAGCCAAAGAGGTTCCAGATTTACTGCGTTTGTGACTTTGTATTTTAATTTGCTTGTTCATTGGAAAGTGAGGAAAAGGAGAAGAAGACAACAAGAAAAGAGCGGTAGATAAAAAATACAAATAATTATAGGAAAAATGATAAAAAGACAAACGCACCGTCAAACACAAATGTTCTGCTACTGCCGATGATTTGCCTGCTGCCCTAGCCCTTAAAGCGAAATAATGGCCGGTTTATGCACAAATTGACATATCACTTCAATCAAGAGACAAATTTAAGTCTATTGATATATCAACATTTAAGCATGAAAGTGCCTCTACCAGCCGTTATTTCAATTCAAATGTTGAAACTGCTTCAGGTTTTTAAGCTGCGGTACTCAGCAAGTATAGGTATGGTAACATACTTTTCTTCCCACTAAAATTGTAATAAATTGTGTTCAATCATTAGTTTATTTTCTGCACATGGGAATACAGCATATTGTGAAAGCTTTCTTTATTTAAAATATGAAACACGCTTAGCACACACAACGTATGAATCAAAATTGTATTTTTTGTTTGCTTTTATTATTTCAATTATAGCAAACGTTAGTCTAAGCATTATTAGTAGAAGTAGTAAACCGAAGTATAACTTTATGGCTATTTTAAGATAAAATATAACAAGAAAATAAGAAATATACTTTCGGCTGTAAGCCTAGTCTGGATCTCATGTGTCTAAGCCTGGATTTTATGTGGATCTTCAGTGGATCTTCTAGATCCTCTGAAAAAGGATCACCACCGAAAATATGTTTTATATTTTTATTTTATATTGCATTATAATATGAGCATAAAGGCTATAAATAGGAGTACTGCTCTTATTATCCTAGGTATTTAGTGTATGTAGTTTATGTTTAGCCTCACTGCTGACCAATCAGCGCCAAAAGTGAAGGCCCGAAGAGAACGAAAGCGCCAGATTTGTCGCGCAATTTCTATCTTCAAGGACTTGCTGAACCAGTACTTGCTTTTTCAAATGCACCGAAACTATATTTTTAAGTTATAGAGCGCTGTTATTTTATGTTGGATCTGTCATCAATTCCACATCTTTGGCAGTGGCATCCACATCAGTGGCATAAGATGTTGCATAAACATAAATCTAAAGGTCATTATCTCCCTTTAAGGCTTTTTTGGGTTTGTGTGGTGTACAGTTTCTATCAACTTAGCATTCGATTGGTTTTCTTTGTCACTGAGATGCGTGCTTTTGTAGTATGTGCTGTGGTATATTATGTGGTATATTGCTGGAAATTATATACTGTCTGCTTGCTTGCTCCTTTGGTGTCTTTCTATGGTTTTATCTAGCTGTTTTCTCTCGGGCAATTATATATTTTCTTAAGGAACTGCCTTCATCACCGTCATTTTAAACAACAAATGGTGTCGTGAACATCTAGTTCTAGAATTTCACGTTTCTGCATGTAAGAAACACACTCAAATTACGGTGTCACATATTAGGTCTAGATTCTGTATTTTCGTGTCGCTCAGAGGTCTCAGCTCTCGCAGGCGGCTCAATGCCCCACCGAAGACGCTGCCTCCGGCAATGCCCCCGGCGTTGCCCCGGTCGCCTGGGGTGGAGGGTCCACCCTGGCCCCTGCCTACGGGTATGGCCTCGGCGTTGCCCTGGCCGCCTAGGGCGAAGGGCCCACCCAGGCCCCTGCCTACGGCTATGGACTCGGCGTTGTCCTGGTCGCCTAGGGCGGAGGGCCCATCCTGGCCCCTGCCTCCGGCTATGGCCTCGGCGATGCCCCGGTCGCCTGGGGTGGAGGGTCCACCCTGGTCCCTGCCTCCGGCTATGGCCTCGGCGATGCCCCGGTCGCCTGGGGTGGAGGGTCCACCCTGGCCCCTGCCTCCGGCTATGGCCTCGGCGTTGCCCTCGTCGCCTGGTACGAAGGGACTTTGCTGGCGCTCACCGGCGCCCCAATGCCGGAACCCGCTGCTGATGTCACTGCCTCTCGTCCTGCCGGAGTTGAAGTTCGACATCGCTGAGTAAGTTCATGGTTCGAGGGTAGAGCACAGAGAGTATGGCCGCCCTACTGGCTGAGTCCGCTGATGGTGCTTGCTTTACCACCGCGGGGCTCATGCCACAGAAAGTATGGCTAAATAAGTAGAGTGTAGTGTGTGCATGCAGATTTGGAACCTCACAGACCGAGGTGCCACCTATTAACAGTTGGTTGGGGAACATCAGGATTCCAAAGACGATTCTGTGCATGCAACGCCCATAGACATAATGTTCAAGCGAAAAAGTTCGCGTTCTTCCACTTCCTATTCCCATGCAGGGGCGGATCCAGCCGCTCGGTTTGGGGAGGGGCAAACTTTTTGTGGCAAAAAGGTATCCCTATTTTTTTCTAATCGGATTTGGGCTGGTCACATTATTATGGCATTTTATATTTTAAAAAATAAAAAACTTTTTTTTTCGTAAAAAGTCCAGTTTTCTGGATTTTTCGGTAAAAAAACACTACATCGTAGAAAAAAATAGATTACAAAACACAGAAACGCGATGTTCCGTGGCATATATATATATATGTAGACTGTCCGTCACGTACTCACTTCAACCATACTAGTTGTTGAACCTGACGAAGAAATTATTTAGAGAGGAACGAATCGGCGAACAAACAAGACCAGCCTGGCACCAGCAGAGTACAAGCGCAGGAACAAGACAACAGCAGAGAGAAAGGAACCGAACAGCAGAACGGTCGAGAGGAGCGCACCCGACCCGTGCGTTCCCCGGACCAGCTGGTCAGGGCGGTTTGCAGCAAGCTGCTACTTTCGCCTCGGCGGAAATTCACGTGACCTGCGGCGCCCAAGGCACAGTTCGCCGGCCGGCCAGGCCGGCTCACGCTCGCCGGCCAGGCACCGGGGCCGGGCAACCGCCGACCAGAAATGACACCATATACACATAAATATTAATAACATTTATCTTCATTAACAACTCGCAGGTGGCATCACCGTCATTATTGAGCGGGTCGGCTGAAATGATGAAAAATGAATATTCTGGTTGTTGTGTATTTTAAGCCTATACAGCATTTTCAAATGTGGATATTCCATGTTATCAATAGAATATTTAGCTTTTAGCGGCCGAACACATTTTTTTCGGGTTTGTCTTGATAAAACCCAAAAATCAAGGCGGCAATGGGCCATGCAGAGGATAATGAGCTAAAAAATTATATAATTAATTCAGCGTCAAGAGAACCGAAGACAATGCGATTGGCTTCGTTATTGATGATGGCCACCGTGTGACGCCCGGCGGTGAAAATGCTAAATTTGAGGTGTGGAAACGACATTTTATTGGAACCAGGATGTATTGGAGCCCAAAGCCTTCAGGTAACTTTTCCTGCGTTGTGCAAGGCTCGGTATTGAATAATAAGTCATTAAAATTAAGATAGTTTTAATGCATTAGCCTCAGATGGGTAAACACCCGACGACCGTGCGTTAACATTCAACAGCCTCATCATGTATGCATTGTTAATTAAATTAGAATAGCCAGTTTCTGGATTGTTGAGAATACTCTGATTCTGGATCTGATTTCTATAAATATAACTGCACCTATATACATCATACAACGTACAAAACACTGGGTAATGTGCAATGGTTGAAAGCAGCATTATTGAGAACAGAAAACCTTTTCCGCACATAAATGGTCCCTGTGGATCTGGAGGAGCCTGGTGGGAGATGACTTGGGAAAATGGTCCTGGTCTGGTCTCAGGCGCGTTGCCAGAATTTCGTCCAGGGGGAAGGAGGCGCCTCAAAAGGGCCCTTCCAGAGCATTTATAGGGCCTCATTCCCCCAAAAAAGGGATATAAAAAACTCTATAGATTTCGGCTACTTTATTTTGTGATGCACATTTGTTTCTTCAACTTTTTATGAGCTGCATTGGACCAGGACCTCAGGACCCCAAGAGAGGCCCACGAACCAGGCACGAAACCAGGATTTCGTCCTGGGACGGCGACTCAAAAGGGTCTCTAACAGGCACGTAGCCAGGATTTTGCCCAGGGGAGGGGGGAGGCACCACGAGAAGGCCCATTCCCGAGCGTTGAAAGGGCCCAGTATAACGGATGAAAAGGTCTGCTCCCTCCTGGCATATTCATGGGCCCTTCTGACCCACTCAGGGGGCCTTTCTGTCTGGTCAGGGGTCCCTCTGCCTGCACAAGAACCAGGCACGTAGTCAGCATTTTGTAGGTGGAAGAATGTCTAATACTGCTGGGCGATAGGGTAGTGGGGGCGCCGTGGCGCTGCATTGGCCGGATCTGCCGTTCATTTTGTTTTTGGGGTTGGAGGGATCCATGGTGATATTATCAAAAGCTGATTGGCGGGAGGGGCGCCAGTCGCGAGGGCCCGCAGCGGGCCGTCAAGCGTCGAAAGTGGACGAGGAGGGATGAGTGATGTAGGCAGATGTCGGTATAAAGAATATCAGTCGTGCGACGATCATAGCACTTCGTGATAGGTAGGACCGGGACGGGGAGGGGTAGGGCATTGGGCGGATCTAGCCGTTGTTTTTGGGGCGAGGGCGAATCCAGTGGACTATTATAAAAAGCTGTTGAAGCGGAGAGGGCGCAGGCGGCCGCAGCCGTCAGCCAAAAAGTTTGTTGACGGCCGGAGAGGAGGGGGATAGAGTGCAATCGTCAACCCGGCAGCAACTATAGGTCCAGCCGTTTTTGTTTTTGTTTTGTTTTGGGGGGGAATCATAGTTTCAGGATCTTGGGTGGGAGCATTACCCTAAATGGCTTCGTCATCCGTCATACCTGGATCCGCCAATGCCTACCTACCTATAGTCCGTTTTATTTTGATTGATACAATCAGGGGCGTCGCCGTTAGTTTTTGACTGGGGAGCGGGTGGTCGGCTGAAATGGCAAAAACTTGTACCCACCATTTTTATGAGTGTATTAAGCCTTTGCATCATTTTTTTAACTGTATTTTCATGATTAGGTAGCGTACTTGTCCTTTTGGCGCCGCAAACGGCGTGCAATTTTTTAAGGGATTTGCCTTAAAAATTATCGGCGAGGTGGGCCCTAATAAGAGAATAATAAGCCTAAAAATGGTCGTTCATTCAATTCAGTGTTACCGACGGAACTGTAAAGAGACGATGGTTCGTTATGACGATGAACCACTGATGTGGCGCCGCGAAACGGGGGTGGCCAATTTGTATTTTAGATCTGGTGGGGAAACAAATTGATATTAAAACCATGACTGACGTGAAGCCAAGCCTCAGTTAACCCGTTCTCCTGGTTGACCATTTCTCGAGGCTAAGATAACCAAATGAACAAGAGGTGCTTTCATGTTACACTAGATTACAATAGTAACATCACCGATGACCGTTGCGAGTGCAGCGCTCAGTGTAATAGGTACACATATTCATTATTAATAATAACTGAGTATACATATGTACCAACTGTAACACCACAACTTAGGTAAGCAGTGTGAAATTCGTTTTGTAAAGCAGCAAGAGGCAGAAGTTTTTTTTTCTTACGTTATAAATGTTCCTGTGATCTTGCAGAGCCTGGAAAGATGATCCTGACCGGTTCCCAACTATAGCCTCAGTTTCAAAGCCAGTTCAAGCAAGTGGCACGGCGGGAGCAGCCTCGGCGTGCCTACTTGCCGATGATTCCTGTGTCTTTTGCGTTCGCGTAGTTTTTTTCCTTCGGAAGCTCGGGAGACTAGCTAAAACATCGTTACCCGGTCTTAAAGTTAATATTTATGAAGGGGAGTGCAGCCTTTGAAGGGGCCAGCCTAGGAAGCCTTTCGCCATAACACTTAATAGGATCCATTTTCCATTTTCAAAATTTATATGAAGCAATTGCAAACTTGCTGTCATGCCGCGAAGCGGGCGAATATTTTAAGTTTTCACTGTGGAATAACTGGATTTTGAACTGCCTGCATAAGACAATTTTTACAATACTGTTATAATTAAATGTTGTCAAAACAACTAAAATGCATTTTAGAAATGCAAAAAAATGTACTTTTTCTTGCGGCTTTGACGGGGGGCGGGGGGTGGGAACATGCTTTTGCCCACAGACTTTTCGCTTAGGAGGGGCAATTGCCCATTTTGCCCCCTGGATCAGCCTCTGTTCCCATGTCCCGGTAGGTACTCAATCAGGTCCCGGTAGGTGTACTCAATAAATGCAAAGCATCTGCTTGCACCCACAAAGCACTCTCCCATCACCCATGGTTGCGGCCCCTGTACCGCTCCATCGGCCATTCTGTCGGCTCTGAGTTCCGTACTCGTGTTCTCAATAACTGCACATTATAGAGTCGTTAGCGTCGTGGGTGATTAAACAAAACAGCGTCGGACACTATAATTCGTCGGAGGGACGTTCTTGCACTACATCACGCCGACCGCTGGACATTAGACCGTCTGCGTGGCCGTGGGAGAAAGTGGAAGAGGGTTGGAGTGGGGGTGGGGGTGGGTGGGAGGAGGGCTCAGAGAGGAGGGGACACTGGCGCCATCTCTTGAGCACAGCTGCAACTTTGCAGAGCTGAAGACATGTCCCGAGTTGAGGCGTTTTGTCGGGACCATAGGCCTCACACTGCGTAGTGTGAAGTGCAAAGTGTAAAATGCGTAATAGGTTGGTCGTGCAAACTTTGAGTGGTTCAGCAATAGAGATGGCAAAACGTGGACCCGAGGACCCGGTCTCTAGACCCAGTCTGGGCCCAGTTGATCCCAGACTGGGTCCCGCCAAAGACACCGGGTACAGACTGGGTCCAACTTATGTGTCATGATAATTTCACGCAAGTACGAGCTGACACGCAGGTTTCTGTGTGCTGTTGGCCAATCTGAACTGAATATATTTGCAACTAGATGAATTACTTTACTTGCACTAACTTAATAGTGCAGATTTGTCAGTTTAATTTGCGAAGCGACATTTTGCTAGTTGGTTCCACTGGGTCCCAACTTGCCTTGCACCGGGTATAACTGGGTCCATTTATGAGTATTTGAGACCGGGTCGGGTCTGGGTCCTAAAAATATAAACTTTTGCCACTTATATTCAGCAACAGCTCGGCACAGTATAGACTATACAGCCATGCCAGGCGGCACAAAATGGCATGTCATGCCACATAAATACATTTATCTATTGTCATTAAACATCACCGTAATATATTATGCATAATGTCATCGATGGTTAAAATATGAATTGATTTACTCGGAATTCTGCCAATTGTGAGTATGAAATACCTGTTTATGGTCATCAGTCCACTAATGTATGCAGTGGCGTAAGAAAGCTCAATTGGAAAGTTTAATTAACCGGCAGTCACTGGGTATTTCATGTAACACGAGTCACTGGGAGGGGGGCTCCTCTTTTAAGCCCCCCCTGTATCTCGGAACCAATTCAAACGATCGCGCTGAACCAACGGCAATCGATAGCCAGGAAAATTAATCGACGTACAATAATTTGTGTGCCCTAGAGGTCAGTGGTGACGTTCACAGGTCAGTCAAAGGTCAAAATTTACAGACAAGAATTGTATTGACCATATTTTACATCAAAGCAATGGTTGAACCATGATCACCCAGATTGCTCTCAAATGTATGCCCACCACATCCAGAATGAGCTAATCGGGGATTTTGGCCCAAATGTCCAAAGGTCCAAGGTCAGGTCACATAAGGTCACTATGCCAAAAATTATACGAAATCATTGCAAACACAGTTGTACAGTACTATTTTACGTGTAGGACACGAAATTGATACTCATTTTACCACCTGATTTAAGGTACGATGAATGAAAGGTCAAGTAAAGGTCAAAAGTCATGTCACAAGAAGTCAAAATTTGAAAATGATTAATATCTAAATCAACATTGTTATAGGGACCCGGTTTTGTCTTCAGAAATACAGTGCTGCTCTTTATTTGTCTGTATACTCGCAAAAAAGGGACCACAAAAATTAAATTTCAAAATTGAGGTCTCGAGTTACCCATACCTTAGATGTCATCACTCAGGTCGAAAATACAGATATCATTTTGAAATTTAGTATGGTTTGTTGAATATGTATAGTATTGTACATATATTCCGGTTTTGAATATCTTAAAAAGTTTTGATTTTTTATCGCTTTTTCAAAAAAGCAATTTTTGAGAGAAAAAAAAATTGGTTCAAAAAATCACTTTCTCAAAAATCCTGAGAAACCATATTGTAGCCCTTGACTTTGCTATCTTCCTCACCTTTTGGTCGGTTCCATGGTCTATTACATTTGACATTCGTACAGTCTCCTAAATGTTTAGCTGATTATTGGTGTACAAATCGTGTGTAGTGACGTCACTAAGTTAGCTTTATCCCTAAAAATTAATTAAAAAAAAAAACAAATGCAGGTGCTGAAAAGATGCCCGAGTCAGTACCTAGAAGTTTGCGTTGATAGCTGCATTGTTTCGTTAGATATTTTAGATAGTTCTCAGGGGGGGCTAAAAAAAGCCCCCCAGTGGACTCGCGGGGTGGCAAAACAAAAAACAGTCATTTTGCGTTAAAAAATACCAAATTTTTGTAGCGGGTAATTTTTAATCCGAAGACCGCCTTTGTGTAGAACTTTCACTTAATATAGTTTATCATGGAGTGGCATTAATTGATTCAGTTTCTGAACGAGCGAGGCGAGTCATAATTTTTTTCATAAACTGATCTAATGCACGAGTGCCATAAAACGATTTAGGCATGACGAAACTGACTGTTTAGAGCAAAAAGTACATATTTTCGAGAATTCAATGCAGGTCATTTACCTCGGCCCCCAGTTCAAGGGGCATTGGCAGCTTCCAGCTTTTGGTGACGTCACCAAAGCGTGAAGTTTTATTTTATCCCTTCACTAATGCTAAACCCTATGGAAGGTACCATATTTCGGAGAAAATTCAAACTCGATTAAACGATGAGTTAGAGGTGATACGAAAAAAAGTAATAAGCAAAACATACGAAAGTCACATCCATTTCTATCGATCCAGGTCCCCCACTTTGCCTTTGGCTTGCATAGAAACATGTGAAAGTATGGTCTTTTGGAAAAGGGTTTCCCTAGAACGCGTACTCACAGGGGAGTTTGATTTTCCGCACACTCAACCGAGGTTTTAATGAATATCAGCAAAAACGACGGCACGCAGCGTCACCCCAAAATTGACACAGCTGGTAAGGAAACTAAACTAACACACATACTGTACAAACTTCTTGACCTCGGGTCTTTCCAGGTCAGGTCAACCAGGTCCAAGTCAAGTGACCCCAAATCCACAACATGTTTTAGCGGTCGTGTTCACAGCCAAAAATATATATAGCGAACAGTTTAAAACCCCAGTTAGATTATCCGGTGATAAGTGCCTACAGTGTGTATATCTCGAATTTTTCATATCGGGATTGGACCTTAAGGTCAGTAGGCTTCGTGACCTCCCCATTATTAAAGTCAATGGGCAAAAATAAAACACGCATTAAAAATTCCCTAGGCAATCGCTTAATTTTACCAGGTATCACCGGAATCACACTCCTGTGCCACGTGCAAGTCCCTACCGTCACCTTTATTTCTTGCTCTACAGGTGAACTCAGGGTGACCCCAATCACGTATGTTTTATGCAATAACTCTTTACCAAATCAAAGATAGAGCGATGTGTGTTTACCCATGTATTGGGCTTGTCGGAGAAAGAATCAACTAGATATAATTTGACCCTTCGACCTGACCTCAGGTAGGTCAATTTTTGGATTATGACCTAACTTGTTCACCAAAAATATTATTGCGATTGCGTCTCAACGAGAAAAACACAATGGTCAAATCGGTTTTGCTTTATCATGCATATATCAAAAGTTATTGTGAAAATCCCAATTTGCGATTTTTAGAACGTTTCAAATTCAGTGGCTTCTGCTGAGTAGTTCACCAAATGACGTCATTTAAAGAAGGAAAAAAACGTTTAGGTAATTTTGATACCTAAATTACCATAATTATTATTAACATTTTAATTTGAATTATATTTAAGCTTGGACATATTTAACAAATTAATTTAAAATAAAATTATAGCATACTAAATGTAATATGACGTCATTTGAAGAAACAATACAGTTAGTAATATACTGCATGTCTCAGAAGCGCCAGATATGCCGATGTACAGCTGTGCCATGATGACCATTAGCCCTGTTTGTCTAGTTATCCTGATTTACCTGAGGCTTTAGCAGTGTATTATCACTTTTGGCGAGTATTATTAACACTGCTAGTTAATTAATACAACCGCCTAAACAGTTCAGCACATGGTCAATGGGAAAAACAGTCTCCGGCCATGCACTAACATGTTTTAACGTTTGGAATTTGCAATTTGCTTCAAAACTAGATTTTGTGCGATTTTCCCAATATTTAGCTATTTTTTACCAAAAATGTTATGTATGTATGCACTATTGGTTCCAAAATAAGCGTCCCGCTGGGTTGGCTGGCACAGCAGTTAAAGGGCATAGACCACCTTGTGAAAAGTATGTGGAATGATGAAGATGAGTGCCACTCATCTGGGCATTCATCTCCATCATTCCAAATACTTTTCCCAGGGCGGTATATTCCCTTTAACTGCTGTGCCGGCCATCCCAGCGGGACGCTTATTTTGGAACAAATAGTACCTACTGACGTTACTAAAATCGGTATATCTCATTTTGTTTGACGCAACTGCTAATTTTTCATAGATAACGTAAAATTGATGTACGCGAAGTTATACCAAGTTTTACATCGACATCTGCAACGCTTCGGATGTTATTTAGGAAAAACCGAGAGATTATCGGATCCGACCCGTCCCCTGTAGCTCTTTCACTGAGGTTATACTCCTCAAGCTTAAGTATTTTGATGTGATGTGCACTGCGTACTAGTGGTGTCAATCGGTAACCAAAATTTTGGTTCCCGAAAAATTGTGTGACCGATTTGGCAATCGGTCGGTCAGGCTTATACATTTTTGGACACTTTTCGGTCAGCTTGATCTTAAACAATTCACTTTTTTGTCACATTTTTAAGCATTCTTATTTCTGTCCAGCAATTTGATGCACAATTTGCCCGAAATTAAATTAACTTATGTGAATTATTTGGTCTTGCTTGCGGCATCCACTATTTTGCTTTGCAAATGTAACTAGTTCCTTTTTCACAATTATAATGTCTTTTTGGAAACTGTACATGTGTGTTTTATTAACTATGTTGTTAACAAAGCTAGTTTTGCCAGTGAGTATAAATAAGTATACTATTTGAAAATTGGTCAAATCTTGGACATTTTTGGCCTCAACAAAAATCGGTCAATTTTTGGACAACCAAAATGCATGCTGTTCGGTATTGGATTGGTTTTGATCAGGAAATTTCGGGAAAATGACATCACTACTGCGTACAAATGGCGAGAACCATCAAGGAGCTGGAGATACTGCTGAACGGTTATGTCTAGGCTACCTGGGTCATTCGACGCAAATTCAATCAATCGGTACATAATTATAATGGACTTATATATTCCTGAAGCTTCAGAGTGGTCCGATCCATTATCTTGTGTTTAAGGATTCTAAACATTCCCACTGAACTGCCTCTAACGGTAAACAATGCATGATCACATCTGAAAATGTACTCGAATTCAGGCTACATCTCCGCAAGCATCAGCCGCATTTATAGACAGAAAATAATATGTTAATCATGTAGGTTCACTATCTTCAGTATTAAATAAATGCACCCGTGCGATTTTGAAGCCGATTTTGCGCATGTGCTTTTCAATTGCAAATTCACAGATTCCTCATTAATGGCTAATTCGATTTGTTTAGACACATTGTTCTTGATTCTCGTAATCGACGGTGAAAACGTTTCATAAGAAACCATAAATTGAAATCGATGGCCGGTAAAATAGCAGTTTTTTGTGCGATCAAAACTGTTGGGGCGCTTGATACCACATGTCAGCCACAGGTGGATGACCAGCAGGAAGGGATCCGAACCTTTATTATATATATATATATATATATATATATATATAGTATATATATATATATAATATATATATATATTATATATATATTATATAATATAATATATATAGTTTATATAGTTATATAAGTTCAAGTGGATTTTCGGACCCTTGCCGTTCTCCACCCACCCCTGCCGCTGAGCCGGGGTGCGGGGGGGTGGGCAACAGGAAGGTCAATGGTCCGTTATGTGTAATTATAATGCGAGGACTAGGTGGACCCTGGCGTCATCTCTGGACACATTTTTAACTACTCAGAGAGACTTTTGAGCTAGTTGCAGGCGCGTCATTAGCCACCGCTTGCTCTTCCTTCGGTACCCGATAGGCAGGCCGTTGGCGCAGTGGCGATCCAGGGGGGGCGTAGGCTGAAGCCCCCTTGCCGATAGAAAAGTGCCGCCCCCGGCGCCTTCGGCGCCGGGGGCGGCTCGGTGCCGGTATTGAATTTGAGGCGCCGAAGGCGCCTGCAAAATCTCATCGCCTGGCATCATCCCGCCTTCTAAGGCAAAATTATGTTATCAGAGGCACAATATACCGCCCTCGGAAGAAAAATGCCGCCCCCGAAGCAAAAATGCCGCCCCCTGAAGCAAAAATGCCGCAACTTTTGGGGCCGAAAAAATGGGGCCCTAGATTCGCCCCCTTGGGGCGCCCCTCTGGACCATGCCGCCCCCGTCACCGAGAAAATATGCCGCCCTCGGGCCTGAAGCCCCTGGGCCGATGAGACCTGATCCGCCACTCCGTTGGCGACTCAGACCCGTTCGTTTGGAGTGCTACGGCTGTGCGGATTTGCATGTAAATGGCCTGTGGGTGTGACAGCGGTCTCTGGGGTCACTGGGCTGGAGCCTGGAGGACATTTTCCCAGGAGGAGCCCCTGTGACATGGAATGCTTTTGCCGCTTAACCGCGAGTCACTGGGGGGGGGCTTTTTTAGCCCCCCCTGAGGAATATCTAAAATAATCTAACGAAACATTTTGCAGCTACCTACGCCAAACTTCTGGTACCTTGGACCGGGATCATTTTCACAACCCTTCGCATTTTTTTTTAATTTCGTTAGAATTTTTTGGAGATAAATCTAAGTTTAGTGACGTCATACACACGATTTTGACACCAATAAGCTAAACTTTTAGAGACTGTACGAATTCATTAATAGACAAAATGGAATCCAAAAAAAGGAGAAGATAGCAAATGTCAAGGCTACCAATATGGCATATCTCAGATTTTTGAAAAAAAAGTGATTTTTGACCCCAAAATTTTCAAAAATTACTTTTTTTTTGAAAAAACGACCAAAAAAATTCAAAACTTTTTAAGATATTCAAAAAAACCGGGAAAAATGTAAAATAAACTATACATATTCAAAACAACATACCAAATTTCAAATGATATCTGTATTTTTCGACTGAGTGATTGACATCTAAGTATGGGTAACTCGCGACGTCAATTTTTTGAAATTTTTCTTTTTTTGTCCTTTTTTGACCAGATACAGACAAATACAAGAGCAGCACTGTATTTCTGAGACAAAACCGGTCTAGATAAATGTATTGAATTTACGTGTATTAATCAATTTTCAATTGACCTTTGTGCATGACTTGACCTGTTACTTGACCGTCATTCACGTACCTTAAAGGCATGTGGTAAAATGAGTATCAATTTCGTGTCCTACACGTAAAATGTATGTACAAACATGTGTTGCATGACTTTCGCATAATTTTTTTGGCATAGTATGTGACCTGACCTTGACCTTGAACATTTTGCAAAAAATCCCGTTAGCTCATTATTGGATGTGTGTCATGCATTTGAGAGCATTCTGGGTGATCATGGCTGCAACCAATTGCTATTGAATGGAAAATATGGTCTATAAAAATTTTGTCTGTAATGTTTTTACCTTTGACCTGACCTGTGACGTCACCATTGACCTCTAAGCAACAACAAATTATTTTACGTTTATGAATTTTCCTGGGCTATCGATTACCGTTTGATTCAGCGCGAATCGTTGATTGTTCCGAGATACAAGGGGGCGCAACAAAAGCCCCCCCAGTCACTCGTGTTACAGAAAACCCCATTGACTGCCGGGTTTAAAGTTCTGCTCTGCGTTATTGGATAATAATAACTAGCTTCAGCTCATGACAAATATTATAGGTTTGTTTCCTAAGCAGAGGCGCAACCAGGAGGGGGAACACAGGGACCCGTGCCTCCCCCTTACGAAATGCGGGGCCCCTCTGAGGCGGTCCCGTGGACCCCTGCAAGCTTTTTAAACATTTTGTATATATAAACAAATGAAAGTCAAAGGCTTACATTTAATCTGACCATCCGAAGGGTCTAGAGGCGCACACAAGAGGGGGACACACGGGCCCGTACAGACAAGTAGACAGGATTTCGCCCAGCGAAAGGCGCCTCGAAAGGACCCTTTCCTGAGCGTTGAAATGGTCTCATTGAGGACTAAGGCCCCGATTTTCTTTCAAAGGACACCATTTGATTCTAGGTATGCTATTTTATCATCCGTTTCAAAACTTGTGACCCTATTATGAATTTCAGACTGCGTGAGACTCCGTTTTTTTGTCGATAATTTGTTAAGAAATGGCCGAATCCGAGTACAATTTTCGCACATTCTATTTCAGCCCAGGCGCCGATTTCTGTCCATATAGTCTGGTAAACAAAAATCAAAACTTACGGTACTTGTCATTGACTTGTAACGTTAAGATCTGCTCGGTAAACCCATTCCCACATGGTAGAGGCTATCGCGACGTAGGTTGCGACCTCAAAAGCCCGTGCTGTCTTATCGTCATCATCGTCGGCAGTCACGTGCTTTTGAGGTCGCAACTCACATCCTACGTCACGGTAGCCTCTACTGTGGGGTCACTGGAAATTGGTTTACCGAGCAAATCTTATCGTTACGATTCAGTTACAAGTACCATAAGTTTTGATTTTTACTAACATATATACGGACAGAAATTGGCGCCAGGGCTACAATAGACTGTGCGAAAATTTATTCAGATTTGGCCGTTCCTTAATAAATTATCGCCAAAAAACGGGGTCTCACGCGGTCTGAAATCCATAGATCATCGTTATTACTTTCAAACACTGAGAATAATCGCAATAATATCCCACTGCCTTAGTGTATGGATCATTTTTGTTGAGATATTCTAACGTGATGTTCTTATACCTATCCGTACTCCCCGTGGCTAGTTTGTTAGCTTCTGCACAATATCAGATGATCAATGTCACTCACTGCTTACGTAAGTAAAACATCCACATTCGCTGTCTCCTACACTTAACTTCGGATATAGAAACGTCACCATACTGGTTTTCATTCTAGTGCGCTGCTGCCGACTACCTCTAAGTATTGCATAACATATATTATACAGGGGTCCTTATTGGAACCACAATGGAGGGCCCTTTCGTGGTCCGACGGGGCCCCTTTGAGGTCGCGCACTCTCCCCCTAGAAAAATCCTGGTTGCGCGCCTGTTCCTAAGTTAAGCATATTTTGACGTTGTTCTTCATATGCATAGGGGAAATTACATCCGAATTGACTGGACACTTGATTGCTAGCTCGCCTTTTCACTATTTATCTATATTTGACCAGGATTAAGACAAGTAGTGAGAAGAGATGAGAACAGTGCGTGTATTGATAGGTAACTCTGTTTTATTACGATGTTTCTGTGTATAGCTCATCGCATCAACTAAACGACTAAATTGCGTCTGATAGTTCTGTAACAACTCATATCTTTACAGAAAACCATGACAAACAACTCCGGCAATGCCAAAGCCAGTGACCGAAAGTTTGCGGATATAAGTCTTTTTATTGTCAATACTGGCCGGGCCGCATCCGATTTGAGATCCACCGCGACGGCTTGGATGGCGCACTAGCTCCGTTTGCCGGCCTGAGACGGTACCCGTGAGCAGGCCGGCGTGGTGCGAACTTTGGTCAGTGGTGACAGGCCGGTCACCGGTGACGCCGCGTGACGCCGGTGACGCCGCGATAAGGACCGCGTCCCATTGTACCACTGATAACCTGCACTGGGAACACTGCGCCATAACCGGCGCCGAAAGGATCTCAACGGCTTTTCACTATGGGCGTCATATAATTCAGTTCAATAGGTATGTGGCGTCCTATAGCTCCAATCATGATTTTATAACATTTGTAATAGCTCAAGTAACAAGCTTTTAGAGGATAAAAATCCACTCGAAAGCCTAAAAAGTCACAGATTGCAAATCCCAGATAATTCCTTCAGTGCTATGTAAACATCGCTGCACTATCGTTCCGCTTATATAGTGCCGGCCCAGCATACTGTGCCTGCCAGCACTGGCAGGTATTCATCCGCGTAGCCGGAGGGCAGGCGGCGGCACATGGCGAGGTCAGTGCCGAGGTCGAGGCCGGGCGAGGTGGATCGGTGAAGGGTGGAAGTGGACGGAGGAGGACGGGTCCCAGTGTGTACGGAGATACGGACGTGAGATGGAGAACTTGTGTCGACTTTGGCTACAAATGTGTTGATTATGAAGAGCATCTCACTGCTCTAATTAACTGAGAAAGGGAAACTTATCCGGATTTCCATCCGGAATTTCCATGCATTGGTATTTGTGGAAATGAGAAGCCGTTTCCATGAATTGACAACCCAACATAACTCCCCGATAAGTGAGTATTGATTTACCTACTGCTTTTTTAAGTCCAAGTCGGCTGACTCCAGCGCATGCTGTCTGGCATTCATCTCATCGCCACGTGTTCAGGCGAAGTACTACCTACTTTCGCAAGGAAAACACCACTGATTACCCAAACATCTTCTCTGCCAAACTGACCCCGACAGCACCTCTCTGCCGTCCCGTCCCTCCGCCCCGCTCCGCCCCGCTCCGTCGCCCTGTCGCGGGACCACGCCGTCACAGCCACCGCGCTATGCTGGGGGGCAGTGTGCACGCTTTTCACACTGAGCAGCTAAACACCGGCGCTCGCGAGCCGCTCGAACTGGGTCGGTCCGTTTCCTGCCCAGTCGCCGGTGCCCGTTCCGTCCCAGTTCCGTCCCAGTTCCGCCGCGGTTCCGCCGTGGTTCCGCTCTGGGTCTGCCCTGGTTCTGCCCAGGTGCCGCCCGGTCGCGACGCGGGAGTTTGCGTAAAAACGGCATGGCACCGGGTGTGAAAGTGAGCTCCGGTCGATTGCCGTCGACTCAGGTGTTGACAGACGGCCACCCACGCCCCACCCCACCTGTGTGTGCTTGTGTGTGTGTGTGTGTGTGTGTGTGTGTGTGTGTGTGTGTGTGTGTGTGCCGCGCGCGGCGCGCGCGGAGAGATTGTGAACTTTGAACGGCATAGCGTGAGTCAGAATGATGACTGACGTGGTGTTGCCTTTGACGTCTTGAGAAGGCATGAAGACTCGGCTCCTTGTAGATAGCGTGCTGCGCCTGCTTTGCATGGGCTGGAAAGATCAGCCGACTCACACTCACTCCCGTCACGTTTGAGCTGTCAAGTGATGTCGCTTCGCTTCTCTGCATATCTGCTGGTGGCCGGATCAGATCATGCCTTGCTGAGATACCGTCACGCTTTTGACCGCCTCTGGCTTGCTGCTTCTGCTAACCGCTTTAACACTGTCGGTTTGTATTTTGTTTTTGCTGAACAAGGCTGGCAGATCACTCGTATAGTTTGTTTCGTTATACAATATTCATTATTTGTAATTTAGTTGATACTTTGCAGCCAAGTTCTATACAAATAAACTGCTTTGTACAATGTTTTGGTATTTTGATCTTGTTAAAAACAAACCCTATGCTTATCTTAAAGTACAAATGTTATTTTGCTCACATGTACCGTATGGACATATTGTGTTAAGCGCTAAAAATGTTCATATATTATAATTAAAATATTGCGTTCATTTTGCTTCTTTTCTCTTCTGATCTGCCACTATAACAAATGTTTTACGTCTTTCGCATGCTTATTCTGCATGGCTTTGCCTTCACATGTGCCGTGTTATCAATCAACAACATAGATAAAGTTCAATAGCTCCTTGACAATGCTTCGTTTACGAAATAAAGGTTAAAGTTGTTATAATCAAAATACAAGTTGCTTTCATTATGTTCAAAGGCCGACATTTCCTGATTTCTTTAAAATATTTTGCTTTGAGAATATCAAACATCACAACACAGCGCATTGTTGGTTGCCGTAATCCCCATAACCATCACGAAGTTACGAGAACACAACAGTGACACAGTTTGACCTGCCCTCACAGGGAAATGGGTGACACTCGGCCGAAGGGGCGCTGGTCCCCCACCTCGGTGACACTAACAGAGGTGCCGCTGGACCCTGCGGTCGCGGCCAGCGCCGCCTCGCCACCACAGGCGGCCTCGCCGCAGCAGATGCAGTCCAGGTCGCCGCACCAGATGCAGGCGGGATCACCGCAGCAGGCGGCGTCACCGCACCAGCATCGGATCCAGTCAGTGTCACCGCACCAGTACCAGATGCAGGCGGCATCTCCTCGCCAAATACATATTCAGGCGGGATCTCCTCAGCAGCAGCAGCAGATGCAGTCTGACCCCCCGCATCATCAACAGATCCAGACTGGATCGCCGCATCACCAGCAGATCCATGCAGGATCCCCACATCATCATCAGCATCTGCAATCCAGCTCGCCGTACCAGGAGCAGCAGGAGCAGCTTCAGCGGCAGCACCAGCAGCTGGAGCAGCATTACCAGCAGCGTGAGCAGCAGCAGCCGCTGCCCGACCCCAGCACCATCATGGAGAAGCCTCCACCGTACGACCTTCACCTGAAGAAGGAGATCGACTCGGACCTGCCGGCAGCACACAGCACGCACTTGCAGCACGCCGCGCACGCCGCACACGCCGCACACGCCGCACACGCCGCACACGCGACGCACTCCTCGCCGCACGCGGCACACGCAGGCTCGCCGTACGCGCACGCCGCCGCCGGTCACGCGTCTCCGCAGTTCGCCTCGGAAACTGTCACCATCCACGCCACGCACTCGGGCCAGGAGGTCGCCTTCAAGACGGAGATGTCTGTGGAGCCCGTGCTAGGCGAGGGCACGCCACACATAGTGTACCCGAGCTCCAGCGGCGAGGAGCTGGAGTCCACCGCGATGGCGACGCTGCGAGCGATCACGCCGCCGCTGCCGACCATCTCCTGCACCGTGCAGGACCCGAATCTGACCTACACGAGCCTCCAGGCGAACGGCGCCGGCTCGCCGCTGCACAACTACGGCGCCACCGTGCAGCCGCTGTTCAGCTACGGCGGCTCGCCGGCGTGCTACTACCCGCAGACGCCCACCTACGGCAAGCACGACCGCTACGGCACAGTGCAGGAGAACGAGCTGAGCGCGTACGCGGCGTACGCTGGCGCCGGCGGCGTGATCCCCGACTTCCAGAGGATCAGCGGCACGGTCAAGGAGCACGAGAGCATGGGATGGGCGGCGTGCAACGAGTTCGGCGCCTCCCAGGCGATGGCAGGCAGCCAGCCCCTGGTGTACCAGCCGGTCAACTGGCCGAACGTGAACGCGTTCGTCAGCGGCGATGTGCGCAAACTGGATCAGAGTGAGTACTTTCAAAGACTGTCTCTGTGCTTGATTAGTTAGTATTTATATACGGGGTGGAAATATGCAACACAATTTGTTTTTGTGAATTAAAGTAATTTGGTTAAAAAATATTATAACCAGTGCGTGGCCTGGTGAGTTTTTTCATTAGAACGTATACCCGTTCGATTGCGCGTATCATTCATGTTCCAACTGCACCACGTTTAAATACGCTTATGTTGCTGTCACTGGTTTATCTTGGCGCTCTTTGCTGCTCTCGGCGGGGTGAACCCTGCCTCGACGGATCAGCTGTCTGCCCCCCGCGTATGGTGGCTGCCGCAGTCGCCTGACCTCTGTGTGACCTCTGTGTGACCTCCGGCTGACCTCCGGCTGCAGGTGACCCGGCTAACCAAGAGGGTCGTGAGTGCGTCAACTGCGGCACCGTCAGCACGCCACTGTGGCGCCGTGACTCCACCAACCACTTCCTCTGCAACGAGTGCGGCACCTACCTGAAGGATTACGGACTCAACAGGAACCCACCCAAGGCGCCATCCACCAAGCGGCTAGTGAGTGAACTACTGATTCCCACGCCGGCCGGCCGGCCGACGAGAGCTAGCGCCACCGGCTGCCCTTTATAGAGGACGCTGCTTTCAGAGCGGCTCCCCTGTTATAGAGGCGCTGCTTCAGACCCGGTCTCTTATATTACGCTGCTTCAGCGCGTCTGGTCTGGAGCTAACGGAGATTCAGACATATGTTTACTCTACATGATGAGGCTATCACGAATGTTATGATGCATATATATATCTATATCTATCATTATATATATCTATGTAACCCGCTGAGAGACACTATGATAGTACAAGTAAATGTCGAGAAACATGCAGTAAGGAAGACTGATGATACCAATGTTCAGTGCGGACGCTATAAATATTTTGATTGCGGGTACCTACCCCATTCTCTCCACTGTCCGATATACTTATCCGCCCCGTCATCTTATGCGTATAGTCCCGCCTCAGCTCTCAGTAGCTAAGGCCTCCTTCCTAAGTAAGTAGCCTGGTCTGTTTCAGAGTAACCCAGCGGCGGCCCGCCGCGTGGGTCTGTCTTGTGCGAACTGTCAGACGACCACAACCACCCTGTGGCGCCGCAACAACGTGGGCGAGCCCGTCTGCAACGCCTGCGGACTCTACTACAAACTGCACCAGGTCAGTCAGTTAGACGTGTGTACTATACTACAAACTGCACCAGTTCAATGGACTCTACTACAAACTGCACCAGGTCAGTCAGTTAGACGTGTGTACTCTACTTCAAACTGCACCAGGTCAATGGACTCTTACTTACAAACTGCACCAGGTCAGTGTACTCTACTACAAACTGCACCTGGTCAGTCAGTCAGTTAGAGTTAGACGTGTGTACTCTACTTCAGACTTGCACCAGGTCAGTCAGTTAGACGTGTGTACTCTACTACAAACTGCACCAGGTCAGTCAGTTAGACTGTGTACTATACTACAAACTGCACCAGGTCAATGGACTCTACTTCAAACTGCACCAGGTCAGTGGACTCTACTACAAACTGCACCTGGTCAGTCAGTTAGATGTGTGTACTACAGACTTCACCAGGGTCAGTGTACTCTACTAGCAAACGCACCTGGGTCAGTCAGCAGTTAGATGTGTGTACTACAGACTTCACCAGGTAAGTTGGGCTTATGCTAGTGTTTACTGCATACTACCCAGGTTTGACCCCAAAAGAAGAATGTTGTTCAGGGATTTTTGCGACATGAAAAAACGGTATATATTTTTACAGAGTCTGATTACAAATATTTAAACAAAACAAGTTATAAAAACTATGTGGAACATAAAATTAACGATGATATAAATGGCGTGTCATTTATCGTGTCAAGTGGGTTTTTAAATGTCCGGCACCGTTATCAGATGCCTTTCATGATATTTAGCGTCCCTCGCTTCGCTTGGGTCACTCAACACCATGTCGAGCTTTTGATAATGGTACTTGGCATGGGTGGAGCTGGAGTTTTTCCAAAAACATCGGTGTGGTGAAAAATGTCGTATTGATTGGTTGTTTTTCTTGGTTGAAGTACAAATTGACCACTTTAGCGCCTGCAAACCTTCAAATCTGACAAAAGTTGGTGAGGCAAAACACAAAGTGGGTGGGGCCTAATACCTACAACGTTGGTGGTAGCCCCAGGCCCAGCGATTCAATAGAAAACCCTGCCCATGGTAGTGGACCGTTCAAAACCGATATCATTCTCAAAAGTCACGTTATATTGTAGGTACTAGTAGTGGGTGTTACGAGCACTGTTTTTCTTTATGAAAAACTGACACAATATAGCTATTTGTTATCTGCAAGTGTAAAACCTAATTGACATGTTCTATATGTGCTAACAAATCGTTCCACTTTGTGCGCTGCTACAGATTGTTACAAAATTATATAAAGTTTTCCTTCCTTGATTTAGCTTAGAATGTGCATTGTGCTAGTATTGTCACCTGTATAGGGGGGGGGGGAGATGTTGGCTCCAACTGGGGAATTAAAGGCACTGGGGAATTTATCTCCCAGTTGACTCTATTCCTTGCGGGTGGCTAGAATTACGTTAACGTGCGGGGAGGGACAGATTCTGCTCCCCCTCGGAGATCTTGAGAACCGCTTGGTTGATTTTGATGGGACGAACGCTATTCGATGCGCCGTCAAAATATATTTCTTCTTGGGCCCTAAATTTATTTTTTTGTTAAAACATAGGGGTCAGGGGCAAAAATGCAAAAAAATGTGTGTATTTTTGTACCCGCGCACTGCAGGGGGTTCGCGCCGAACACGAACTGCAGGGGGTTGATTTCCGCCCACCGTGAGATCTCGAAAACTACGCAAACGTAGCGGACAAGCGGAAAACGGCATTAGCCTAGACAAGCTCTATCTAAAGTATTTCAGTCTTCTCTTGGATCAGGTCACATTTGAGGTCACCAGTGGTCATCAAAAGTTAGATTTTCCGGTTTTAGAACTCTTTTCCAGAAACACCCGATTATCTCGGAAACGATGATAACTAAGAGCAAACAATTATTAAAGCAATAGATGGCTATTTGAAATTGTAATCGCTTCAATGTCCTCAAAATTCAGCTCAGATTAATAGTTTAGTCTCCAGAGGTCATGAAAGGTCAAAAAGGCTATTTTTAGCAAAGCAGTTTTTCGTGAATAGCATTTCATCTAACAAAGACAGAGAAATAATTTTGATGCCATAGTGTTTGTCTCATCGAGACCCTTTGAAATAAATACACGGTGACCTGGTAAGGTCAACTTAAAAATTTGATCTCAGGTCAAGGTCATTTGTTGACCCAGGTAAGTCATGTTGCATATGGGGCAGAGGACAAACAGTGGTGTACTGCTCGTCTCCTATTTTTTATAATAGTTATTACAAATAATTGCTGATGACTCAGATGACTCAGATGACTGTTAGAAATACCTGAGAAATATTGCACCCTGATCATCCAGAATGAGCTAAATAAATGATTCTAATAATTAGCTGATCTATGAATGCATATGTTCTGATAGGAAGCATTTGTTTTATTTTTTACATATGCGAGAATACACCCTTTAAGTTAAGCACGTTGAAGGCGGTATAAAATTATCAGCTCAATGTTATTTGATCTGGAAAAACTTTCTGCCGGCCGAATGTTTCCTCAATTCGTTGCAACAGTATAAGAGTGAAAAAGTGAATTAATGAACTAGAGTTTAGAAAGAGGAAACGAGTGTATGAATTAGAAAAGAGTGACTGTATGAATTCTGATTTTCTTTATTCACTTCAACGCCGTGGTTGAACTAAGTATGGTGGAAGATATGGTTATTTGCTCATTTCAGAGAATAATGGTAAATTTCATACAACTTGGAGCAGGATAATATTTGGACATCGTCCGTGTTGAATTTCGCCTCAGACCTTCGGTCTCTGGCGGATAATTCAGTCGGATCGGTCAATAATTAATTTCCGGCCAGTGTGGTATTATATATTGACCTTAATTTGGTCACGACGAAATAGTCCGAGATAACGAATTGTAGGTACTGATTGTATGAGTCTGCAAGTTTCAAACTTTCGGGAAAGACCTGTGGCTTATGGACGCAACAACTTTTTTTTGAAGGTAAGGTCCTTGAATGAACTTGTGACTGATGAGATTAACTCAAGTCATTTTTTTCCTCAAGGTGTGGGTAATTGATGCCCACACAGGTGTACGAAATTTGGCGGCGCTGCGCGCCGCCGTTTTTGCGCTACTCCTGAAAAACCTGACGGGGTGGAAATCACCCCCTGCAGTGCGCGGGTTAAGGCCATTGCGGCGATGTGGCTTGACTGATTTTCATGCCAAAAACGTTTTTGAGCTTATTGTGCACTGGGGTTTCACATATCAAAAGGAAAAGAACCAAAATAAAAAAATAAAAGGTGTTATTAGGGGGTGCAAAATGGGGGATTTTTGGACAATAAATATGCACTGCTCGTAATTGTTTGGGACGATATGAAAGTCACATGTGGTCGTTCTCGCTGTAATATGTAAAATATAATATATTGCGCATAAGCGGACCCAGTTAAACATCATGGGGGCACCATGTGCGTAACACCTTTTATCATCTTACTAATTTGAAGTTGGATCTATGGGTGCAAAATATCCAAGGAGTTGTTGCGCCCTAAAACCACAATCAACAAACAAACAACGAAGTTGGATCTAATTTGACGGTGGGTATCGCCTCCCATTTTATGTAACTGAGTGCACCTCTGCTGCAAAATATGTACAATTCAAGAATTTTGATGTATACTCAAGTGGCATCGTCCCTGACCCACTTATTACATCGCAAACTACGAAGGAAATATGCGCCGCACAACCACATTCGTAACTGCCTCCCGAAAACATAGGCCTGGCACTGCCTCTGCTAAGCAAATTTGTATCTCCAAAACTTTGACACAAGACGTATAGTTCAAAGTTAGGCAAAATCACAAAGTTTCAAGACTCTTACGGTTTAGAAGTAGCAAATGAAAAACTACCGGGAGGGGCAGAATCTGCCTCCGCAAGGAATAGGGTTGACATGTTAGCAGAGGCCCTGATTCCAGCCCAACAACACGTTCAATTCATGACTTAAAGGAAATAGTTCACCTTGGATTTTTTTCAAACACGATTTGATTATATTTTGAAATAAAACTTATTTTCATATTGTCAAAAATAGCCATACATCGCGCCGATTCAGGCCAGAAGGACGTACATCATTGATTTTATCATAACTAGTTATATGCGTACTCTGCAACGTCAAACGAAAGAATCAAATGGCTCAGCCATTCAGATTCAAGAGTAGTCGCGTAAGATTACTGTATAGCCTCCCGATGGCCCACATTCTTGACATTCTTTGTTTATGGATTCTTCGAAAAAGTGGAAATATATCGCTGGAGAGCTTTTCAGTCCGAGAACTTGAATGCTAGGTTTTTTTCAACGCGGGCTACAAAACTGCTATCTCAGTTCAAAACCCATGTTGAAGGTGAACTATTTCCTTTAAATACTGCTTAGTAAATTTAAGTGAGTCGATTCATCAGTCTTGAGGCCGGTACAAGTGTCTATGCTGCGATGGTAAATTTGATGTCGATGTTGGTATTTGGGCGTAAATGTTTTGATGCAAATATCATATTCATGTCGTCCATAATCTGTTCAAAACTCATTACCATTTTACGTGCATTTATCACCTCAACACCAGCAATGAATACTCACTACCCCACCTTTGCGGAACCTTTGGCCATACCAAATAACAGTGAGTGACTATACCAGACACCAGCAAACGCTTGCTCCAACAGCCGGAGACGTTTCACCCGCCACCGGTGACTTAACATGTGCCTGTGACTTCCGGAAGCTCCCCCGACTCACACCCGATAGCGGCCAGATCTGAGGAGCACGCTATTCGTCGATGAGGACCGTTTCTAGTCAGGCAAGCGGCTGCCGTGCCGTCGGGGCGGGGTGCGGCGCTGTACTACAGGGGCTGGCGTGTCTGTCTCTGTAGTGAAACCTCAAACCAGGGACGTAGGAACGTCACGAAAAGTATAAGGGGGAGTGAAACTTTGATCTCCTCTTGGGAAGAACCCAACCCCCTATGCACTATGTGGTATTTATTTGCAGATTTGGACTCTTCTCGCTTTGGCGAACCTTTTGTTATCAAACGAGTTACTCCACCAAGCAAAAAACAGATTTAAGCAAACACAAATTGTCCGAAAAGTGTGGGGGCATAGGCCATAGCCCCCTGTCCTCCCTCTGTCTGTACTCCTATGGTTGAAACTCAACCACGGTGGAGTAGACATTCACTGTTTATCATAGCGCTGTTTGAAATTTGCTTCCTAGCTGTTGTTTTTTAGACCAGTGCTGGTTGATAGAGGATCCAGGACGCGTTCACCAGGCGCCGGGCATAACCATGGCCTTCCCAGTCATTTACTTGATATGCTTTGGCGTGGTATCAGCTTTAGACATGGCACCTTGTCCTGGGTTGCCATGGGTACCTATAAAGATTTTATCTTATCGCTGGGTGCTTTGATCTTTAGGTTCGTATTTTCCGTTTTTGCAGTGCATGTTAATAAAAGTGTCCGCAAGGCACCATTACAAAGTGAGAAACTGGGTGCTGTTAAACATATGTTAACACTGATGAAGAGTCATGTGGGCTTTGGGAACAAAACGGTTGTTCGCTTGTTCAGTTGTCATTGTTCAACGTATTTCTAATCCGAAGCGCAGCAGGTCTTTTTCCTAGTTTGAAAAAAAACAAACAATGAAGAGCCCGAAGCGCAACTAACCCATTTCCCTAGTTTCAAAATCTATAAACAGGTGGCAGCACTGCGCTGACCCCTTCCGTCAATAATCACACTGTGCCGCACAGCACAGAGACTGCAACGCGCTGCCGAGTAAATCACGACCCACGTAAAGAATCACGAAACGACGCTGCTCACTACCGGCTTTTTCCCTGACAGCTGTAATGGTCGAGAGCCGAGCTTGAATGTCGTGAAGTCAGCAGCGATAGCTATCACGCAAGAAGTGAATTTGTTCACCCTGCCAGTCTCTGATAGAGTGGCGATTAATGAAAAACAGCGGGAGCGAGCCAGATAAGCTCGCGACGCCCCAGCGGCGACATTAGAAGACAATTACGCGCGGGTCCGTCCGGGCGCCACGCCGGTGGCCGCTCGCACAGCGGCCCACCGCCCGCCGCCGCCGCCCGCCGCCGCCACCGCCACCGCCGCCGGCCGCCACCGCCGCCACCGCCGCCGCCATCCCTCGATAGGCATCAGCCGCGCGTCACGACGGAGCTGCGCGCGTGACACCGTGCGTGACGTGCTGAGGCGCCACCGGGGCTGAGGCCGGGCTAATGGAGCCGGTCTGTTTGGCGGCAGGGAGGTGGGAGGTACGAGGAGGTACGGCAGGGAGGTGGGAGGTACGAGGAGGTGCGGCAGGGAGGTGGGAGGTACGAGAAGGTGTGGCAAGGGAGGTGGGAGGTACGAGGAGGTGCGTCAGTGGAGCGTGGGAGGTAACGAGGAGTACGGCAGGGAGGTGGGAGGGTTGCGGATAAAGGTACGGCAAGGGAGGTGGGAGGTAACGAGAAGTGCGGCAGGGAGGGTGGGAGGGTGACGAGGAGTACAGCGAGGGAGGTATGGGAGGTAGAGAAGGGTACGGCAGGGAGGTGTTGGAGGTACAGGAGGGTGCGAGCCGGAGGTGGGAGGGTTACAGGAGAGGATGGCAGGGGAGGTGGGAGGTTACGAGGGAGATGCCGGACAGGGGAGATGGGAGGTACGAGGAGTAAACGGAGGAGGTGGAGGTACGAGGAGGTGGCGGGCAAGGAGGTGGAGGTACGAAAGAGGTGAGCGGCAGGGAGTGGGAGGTACGAAGAAGGTACGGCAGGGAGGTGGGAGGTACGAGGGGTAGCAAGGAGTGAGAGGTGACGAGGAGGTACGGCAGGGAGGTGGGAGGTAGGACGCTATAGGACGCAACAGGTCAAAAGTCACAGGTCATGGGGGTAGAAGTTTGGAATTTGCAGAGTACATGTCAAATTGTTTAAAAGTAGAGCACTGCAAATTTATTCGCTATCGGTACTACGCGAGTTATTTCTGAAAAACCGAGGGGTGGCATCCACCCTGCACTGGCGTCGGTTAAGTCAGGTGTTCGTGCAGTTCAGTTCCTTGTCACCGTGCAGCTGCGACAGCCAATGGCGTTCCGCGCACCCTGATATTCATTCAGCATCAGCACCCGAGCGTGTGTGCCTACAACCTGCCACCAGACGTCCCTGTTCAGACGGCTCGCAAAAAACACTTTAGCCAGGCTGGCGACCATTATTTGCAGCTTTTGATGTTTCGGAGAGAGTTTTTGCTGCGTATGTATCCTTCGGTACAGCTGCAGTGAAAAAGTTGCGCATCCGTCGTTACGGGAGACGCTTATGAGAAAGAAAATGGTTGCCGTGTTACATTTTTTGTTCAAAGCACATCGTGTCACGTCGTCGCTGTAGCTGTCAATTTGTCAGCTGGGCTTCAACAAGCAACCGATTGCAGCAGTTTTCTGCGATTTAGTTAGTCGTGTTCTCAGTTAAAATATGACGATATTTTTTAGGATCAATTTTGTAGCTGCATAACACTGCAAACCATATTGCGTATATCTTGTCAGCGTTTCCATGCAATAATAGCTGCTTCAAAAATCCCTAACGTTTTCAATGAACGTTCGATTTGAAGGTGGATGTATTGCGTTACCACTGCCAGTGAGTCTGGTAAAAGGCGAAGCAATAGCTAAGCGTTTAGTATATGAATACATAAGTGGTAGCTCTCTTCATGGTGAATGATTACAAACATGAGATGGGCGCAAATTGACCTTAGTTGTCGGCGCGCCCGAAAACCCCAATAAACAAACAAACATGAGAGCGTTCTCCCTGGAGCCTCACAATGATGAATCATGAAACTGATGAACAGATGAAAGTTCCTTCACGCTTGAACATGAATTTCATCCATATTGATGCAAGCTGCATGCTTCAAATGATTTTGTCTTTAGAGATAGTTTAATCGTTGTTATTTTACAACATCTGTTATGTTACATGCTCAGAGATTTTGCTCTTTTCCCCGAAAAATGGAAATCTTCCAAAACTTTAAGTAAATACAAGAAACAAATATGATAGCCTACCTGCTAATGTTACACACAAGGATTTATCTTATTCTTTCTATTACTATTTGGACATGCTTTAAGGCAGTGAATCCTAGCACTCCCGACAAAATTACCCCTTTTCAACTGTCAGAGGAGGCCATTACCCCACCCGTCAAAATGCATACAGATTTATCAAAAATAGCGTTGTTTCCCAATGTGTTGGTTGCACCTGTTTACACACTTCCATTGGAGCGTCGCAATTCCCAATAAAAACAAGGACTAAGAGCGCACATGCATTTATTCCTTTTCTTCACCAATTTTTCAATCATGGATTTCGTTGCTGACAAGGTGTTTCAAAAAGTTATATTGCTAGGCTGCATCAAATCTGTCTTAGCGTAATATTTATGGTTCAACTTCACAGGGCTTCATTACCCCGCAGAATGGCTCCGTTACCCCAAATTGGGTCATGATCCACCGTTTGGGAAACACTGCTTTAGGGGAATAGTTCACCTTTAACATGGGGTTTTCAACTGAGATAGCAGATTTGTAGAGCAGATCGAAAAATGGGTAGGGGTGAAAGAATTAACTCGCTACGTTAAGTATTTTCGACACAGGACTAGTGGACCCATTTTAGAAGACGCTGTTTCGTGCCCCGATCGGGGCATGAAACTTCGCCGTAGGTATGTCATACGGTCTACTGACATCATAATTGCGTCATACTCAGATTCTGCCGCATGAACGTAGCCGTAACCAGGTGCAGATTAGTGGAATGAGTGGACGCGAGTTGTTAGTTAGCCAGCGGGGAGTGCGGGTCAGTGACTGACGACTGGAGGACAGTGAATTAATGTGTTGTGAGGTTAGGTGATGGTGTATTTGTGGGCTGTATCATGACGTCGAGTGCATGGTGTCATGAAAGTTTGGTTTAGGTTATTAGGGAGGGATGGGAGAAAGAGAAACAGGCGGCCGTTGCGATTTAAGGACGGAGAAAAGCCTGGGGTTCTCAGGAAACGCATTTTTTTCTTGTAAGATTGAGCTGAGTTCTAAGATGGTATAGAATGCTATATTTGTGTTTTCAGCTCGCAAGAATACCCCGTGTTGCAATGAATGTCAAGAAACAAACTTGGGTTAGAGGGTGAACCTTGATAGTCACCGCTTTCAGGACTGGGTGATACAGAGTTTGTGGCCGGTCACCTACATGCGAATACCTGACGTTTTGATGCTGTTTTTGTTGCAGGTGAACCGAAACGCGATGACCCATGCGCAGCGGCATTCAGACCGAGCGTTAAAACGTAGAACCGCAAGAAGGCGTATCGGGAGGACGAACAGATCATCTGCGTCAAGGCTCAACGAACAAGCAAACGAGCAGTATGTTCACACGAACAACTGCAGTAGTGTCTTAAGAGTTTAGTTTGTTAGCGGACGTTTTCAACGATGGATTATTTTGCGCGAAATGTTGTTGAGGAAAGCGATTTGTGAAAAATGTTTTTAGTGTTTTAGTAGCAGGCCGTTTCACGATGGTCTAATTTGGCGATAAAAGTATTTTAACTCCTTGCCCCGTATGGTTCGCAGTAGCTGGCGAAAGGTTTTAAGACAGTTCCTCACGAAATTAGGTGCTATCGTGGAAAACGGGCTACGACGTAAAGACGGTCTACTACTAAAACATTTGCAAAACATTTGTAAAATGGGTGTTTTTAAAGACATTTCGCCGGCAAAATGAAGATGTCATGTGAAAAGGCTGCTATTGTAGTGGCTAGGTGTTACAAGATTGACGGAGCGCGGTGTGGATTAGAGTGGCATTTGGGTGTGGTCAATGATGCAGTGATTAAGAGTGTGCTAATGGAGATTTGCTAGTGTTCTTTATAGAATGTCCTGAAGTAATTTTACGTCGGAATATGCTGCTTCTTTACCAGAATTGAATAATCACGCAATACAAATGACCCATTATGCCTTCTGATCGCAAAACGAAATGCTGGAAAAGACGTATTTGCGTTGGCACTCATGCCAAAAACCGGCATTCTATCGTCACGTTTGCGGTGTAAGTGTTTAAGACAGGAGAGACTTTGTCAAATACCATTGACGCATGAACTCCACCCACTGAGCTGTGCCTCTTCCATCAGATCGTCAGAACATGCTGGCGGCCGCCACGATGGCCGCCAGCCCACTGGGCGGCTACGCGTCCAGCGAGTTCTACAGCCAGCACTACTGTGGCGACCTGACGGCGGCGGCGGCAGGCGCGGCCGGCGTCGGCGGCCTGCTGCCTGTGGGCTCCGTGCCGCCCGCCCCCGCCCCCGCCCCCGCCTCCACCGTGTCGTCCGCCGCCGTCTCGGTCGTCTCTCACGGTAACCACAGTCGGTACGCTAAGCACTAACCGCATGCCGCCGCGCCGACCCAGCCCCTGACCAGCCCCCGACCAG
The DNA here is from genome assembly GCA_014673585.1 of Semibalanus balanoides. NCBI lineage: Eukaryota > Metazoa > Arthropoda > Thecostraca > Balanomorpha > Balanidae > Semibalanus > Semibalanus balanoides. The sequence continues at coordinate 6,544 of VOPJ01014666.1, read as the reverse complement.
CCCCCGACCAGCCCCCGACCAGCCCCCGACCAGCCACTACCCAGCCCTCGACCAGCCCACGCCCAGCACAGTACTAAAATGGTGGTGGTCCCCGTGGTGATGGCGCCCTGAAACAGCATGTGATTTTCAGCTCTGTTCATTCGGTCGACATGTTTAAGGATAGATCATAAGTCTGGGAAAGCTGGCTGTATATACGGTGGCGAATCGGACTACTCCTAACGGCCTCATGCCCTATATTTGGTTTGAACTCGAAAGACGTAAAGATAGGTTAAGCAGATGTTTTGGTCATTTATTTTTATCTGTATTTCTTCTTAGCTTTCAGGTTAAGGCCAATACCGAAGCGTTATGTTAACACATGAACTCGGCTCCAACTACCTGTCATATTTGCAAGGGTATTGTATAATTTCCAAGTTGAATCCTTTGTATAACAAGCTGCTTGAAGTTCAGCAGTTTTGGTAAACTCGGTTGTTGGCGGCCGGCCGTATTCGTTGACGGTTGGACGTGTTTGTTGACATTTGGACGTGTTTGTTGACGGCCCGTTCGTTGTGTCGCAGGATCATGTACGGCGCCGCCGGCCTGGATGGTATGGGCATGAGCGCCGTTGGTGTCGACTCGAAATTGGACAAACCTCAGGTCTAAGCTGAGAAGCCGGAAGGCGTCTGGCACCGCACGCTGGCAGTGCCACAGAAGCCGCCGGAGCTTGGCGCCAGCGGCATTAGTGCATTGCTTTTGTGTATGTCACGGCCTAGAAAGCTGCCAGAGCTTGACGCCAACGGCATTAGTGTATTGTTTTTGTGTATGTCACGGCCTAGAAAGCTGCCGAAGCTTGCGCCAGCGGCATTAGTGTATTGCTTCTGTGTATGTCATGGCCTAGAAAGCTGCCGAAGCTTGCGCCAGCGGCATTAGTGTATTGCTTCTGTGTATGCCACGGCCTAGAAAGCTGCCGGAGCTTGGCGCCAGCGGCATTGGTGTATTGTCTCTGTGCATGCCAGTGTGATCATTGCCAGTGTCATGTCTGCGTTTTCCCATTGAACAGCAGCGTATGCTGTGCTCAGGGGTCCATGCTTGTGCAGTTGCGTGAGTGAATGTGTGTATGTATATGTATAGCAATGCGTAATAGTGAGTAGGCATCGGCTGGGTCATCACAGCCACGTGATTTATGCTTTGACATAATGACGCGAGGCTTCATCATGGAAAAGTGATCGCTTGGGCAGGATGCATGCCAAGTCGATAATAAAATCATGTTATACCAAAAGTGACCAGTGAAGTGATTCGTTCGTTCGATGCGCGTAATATCAGAAGCATTTCGGCCTTGTGATATTTTTAACCCGACACGGTATTCATCGTGCCCTTGGCACCTTCACTTGATCATTGTGTGATCCTCCTCTACATGTAGCCTTTGTGATTTCTATTGTGAGTATGCATGCATGTGCGCAATCTTAGTCTGTAACTTGCGATGTGTTGTGTGATTATTTTACCGATTATTTTGACCGATGGGCATTTGACGGCTGTCTTCGCTACCAAGTGCATGTTGTCGGCAACTGTGGCCTTGGCGCGAGCAGCTCTGCTTTGGATGACCTGTATCGTCGAGCAGCTGCATATGACGGAGCTGTGGGAGACGGTGACTGGATCCAATACAGCCCGGCTTGTGAGACCTGCGTTTTCAGTTCTAAAGGAGCGAATCGTTGGAGTCGACTGATCGAAAGACATTGGGAGGGCGCCTGCAACTGCGGTCCACCGATCAAATTTGGGGTGAATACTATCTGGAAGAGGGCTATTGGTTATCTATCGCCTATCGGGTATCTTAAAAATCACGGGCTCGCTATAATATAAATGGAAAATATAAATATAATTCGTAGTCGTGTCAACAGTGCACACAAATATCGCACACCATTAATACCTATACAGTCGCACTACTGACAGGCAAATGGGATTTACATTTACCAAAGCGTTCTTGTTCCCTAACTTGTTTTGACCACACTTAACTTCGATATGTCTTCCAAGTTCCAACACCAACAAACTACACGCTTCTGGTGACTTACGATGTTATAAAGACAATCATTATACATATCAGAATAAATGAAGGTAATTATATCGAACTTCTGAACAGTAGACGAACTATTGAGGAAGACAACCGAAATTGAAAATAAGAAGATATTTCATGAATATAAATAAACTCCCTGGAGGTCTGCCTTCTGAAAATGTACACACATTGCTGACTAAGTACACATTGAGCTTATAAACTATATAACTTGCAAATTGCATGACCCTAGGCTACTGCATTCGAGGTCAAATGTCATAAGAATGGCGCCTGACCGGAACTCGAACTGGGCAGGTGACCCGTCACCGACCACCACGATAAACCGTTACGGATATATCTCATCAGTTTGATGTGGAGCCACGCAACTTGGAGAACACAAAGATGCAGCTATGAATTAAAACCTAAGCGACTCAAGACTTCTACTTCACTGAGGCAGTGCACGGATTGACACATTTTTAATTCAGAGCTGAGTCGATTACAAAATATGCGTGAAGCACATGCCTGGTAGTTTAAATGAATGAAGCGTAGTGCTGATGTCCAGAGGAGAGACAAAGTAGCTGAAGCATATATTATCAGTTGCCATGGAAGCAACTGTTAACAATCTAAGCTTATTAATTTTTGTTCTGTGTGTGGATCAATGTCTTACAAATTACGATGCTTTAATAGCCATTTTCACGAAGGATTTATTTTTACCCGGTAGTACCCGGTAATATTTCGTGCGTTTGGGGTAATTGAGTCTAGGAACACGGCTTTTCACGGATATGTTTGGTTATTGGTATCAATTGAAACTTTATGAATTCATGTACAATTATCTGCTCTTACCATGTGAAATTTTCCGATAGTTTTTTTTTTGTATAATACAATTAATGAACAAATATTACCGGGTACTACCGGGTAAAAATAAATCCTTCGTGAAAACGGCTAATATGTCCGGTCATTGTTTTCTGCTTCTGAGGCTGGGGGACTGGTCATCGTTTTCTGCTTCTGAGGCTGGGGGACTGGTCATCGTTTTCTGCTTCTGACTGGCTGGGGTCTGGTCACTGGCAGATCCAGGGGGGCAACCAGGCCATGCCCCCCCCGAACAGCCTCGAAGGGGGGGCAACATGTTGTCTTTTGCCCCCCCCCCCAAACGTCAACAATTTATCGTAAAAATTGTCTTGCAGCAGCAAAAATCCAGCTATTACAGTTGAAAAAGGTAGATAATCGCGCCGCTTCGCGGCATGACACGAATCTTCTTATTGCTTGTACAAATTTGGAAAACTGAAAAATAATATCTACTAAGTGTCTGTCAGAGGCTTTCCTTGGCAGTTATTGCTTGCCCCAGGGCCCACTCCCTGCATAAAACACATTTTGGCGGTCATGCCAGCTAGTCTGCCGAGATCCGAAAAAGGCGATGCGAACGCTAAGACGCGAACATCGGCACCCCGAAGCTGCTCCAGTGGTGCCCAACTTGTTGAACCGAAGAGCTAATAATGGAAACCAGACCGGGACCATTTCCCCAAATAATCGCCCACCAGGCTCCTTCAGATCCACAGGGACCATAAATGCGTGGAATAGTCGTTCTGCTTCTTGATGCTATCAAACCATTTACACTATTACCAGTTGTTTGTTACAGTTCGGTACATATGTATACTATAGGTCAGGGGCGGATCCAGAAAATATCCAAGGAGGGTGCTATTATAAATCGGAGGCCCCCTACCTACCTTAAAATTTCCAAACTCCCCGAATTTTGGCCACTTTATTTCGATGAGGCCCCCATTTTGAACGTTTTTTATTTATGTATTTTATTCCTGAGATTGACCTCACCTGGGGGCCCCCTGTATCCGCAAATGTGAATGAATGTACAGCCACATGCATGCAACAGGGCGCGTTTCTTAAACTTACAACAATACAGTCTACACTGAAAAGGCAGTAAAATGTCAGTTTTTTACGGGATGGACCCAGCTGAATCGTGACTTAGTCCCGAGGACTGGTAAGATACTCAGCTACGATCAGGTGATAAGCAGCGCAGAAGCCTTTGCAAGCTTGCCAATTGACCCGGTATTCTTCTCTAGGCCAATAACAAATATGCCAAGTTTAATTACAATTCATTGAGTTTTAGTGCCCCCGGACCTCCGAAAGTTTTTGACATTTCCCTTTAAGGTCCCAAATCAATGTTGTACAGTCGGTCTCATATGTATGTTCCTCTGCCACCACGTGGCGCTACGGGCGCGATAGGTATGCGTGAAGTGGCATAGCCCGAATAGGGGAGTACCGATTGTTTGATGGTCTGGGGTAGGGAAGGGGAAGAAGAGGGCGACCACGGTAGGGCAGTTAAGTTTGAGAGTCACTGGACTGCTGACCCAGGGAATCGCCGAATTACGAAGGGAAGCGAGCAGCAGAATCCCATAATGCTATAGTCAGGAACACAATAAGGCCGTATGTATGCTCGTTTGGCTTGTCACTGTGGAAGGTGGCTTTAGACTTGATTATCATTGAGTAAAAATATTATATATATATATTTATAATAATAGGTATATATATATATATATTTATATATATTATAAATATATATTAATATTATTTTTCACTTTGGAGATTCATTTTTCATCTATTTACGTGTAATATGTTAAAAGCTAGAAAATTTATCAAGTTTTGCTTTTTAAGATGGTGTTTAAATTCTTGAAAAAGCTCTTTTATAGTTGGATTTTCCACTCTTTTTTCCTGATTTTTAGTATTGAATGGTCATCCTGCCAGTGATGGCTCCTGAAGAGACCGACTGCGCGAGAGTGATCGCATAAAGAGCGCTGGAGGACTCTACAGGCCGACCGAGGCCCACTCATGCCGACCGAGGGCTCCTCGAACCGAACAACGTAGGGCGACATAGCACGCCTTAGGTCGTCCAAAGGTCCGCTCAGGCATGAGTAATGGGCCCACTCGTAAGCCCTGTTTCCCCTTCAGGCGTACGAGATACTCTCTCATGCTAACCAAGTGCCCCCTCAGACTGACAGAGGACCAGGATCATGACCAAAGGCCCCTCAAGCCTAATGCGAGCCCCTCAGGTCGTTTGAGAACCTTCCGTCGACTGAGGGTCCCCGCAGGCCGTTTAGGGGTTCCGCAGGCAGACTAGCGGCTATTCAAGCCGACCGAGTTCTCCTGAGGCCGAATCAGTGTCTCTCAGGCCGTCCAAGGGCTTCCTTCAGTGAGAGACCCGAGATGGTCCCTTCAGCCGACTTGAGATCCCTCAGATCCAAACAATGCCCCTATATTGACCTCATCTAGAAGGTCCATACAACGCGAACCTGCGTGTCTTCCTCATGGTGTATCTATCACTCCTCTAACCTCCCCTCTGGCCCATGTGCCCAATATTTAAGAATTCGCCAAAGACACCTCTCTTCTTTGATGAGGTCTTCTTAAATTTTAGTGGTTAGGGCAAAAATGATTGTCCTTTTACGACCCATGACAGGAAGGACAAGTCGGTACCCTCCCCCACTAAACCGTTGAGTGGCCGCTTGGAAATCTCAAGAAGAATGACGCCCTTGTCTCATGGCAAAGGTAAAAACTATTTTCCTATACCAACCCACATACCGTTAGAGATGAAAAAATGCCGGCCCTCCCTCAGAAAAGATGACCAAATCCATCAATAATACGATGATGAATGAGAATTTAACCCTCGCCCGTGTAGGGCAAAATCACTGCGTGACCGTGTAGGGGTCACGCAGTGATCTTGACCCCCTTGGCGTTTGGCCCCTTTTTGAGCTAGAGCTTCGATTAAAAACGAGCGTGCTGCTTGTGACGAGAGGAAGTTATTGCCATCTGATTTTAAGGTCCTGGGTTCATTAGGTTACCTCTGAGGTTATGTCAAGCCAAGGCAAGTGTCATCAAATTTCAATGTGTAAACAAATTAGAACTATTAACTTCGCAAAGAACATTCTTTTAGAATGCTTAAATAGGCGGTCCAATGTTTAGAAATTCAGCATTGAAAAATCACCTCTTAATAAACGGTCAACATTAAAAAAGGTTCCATGTCAGGTTCTTCCATCTGAAGTCAGGGACCTCGGTTTGACCTTTGACAGTGCAGACCCCAGTGTATTCAACATTAATTCATGTAAAATGCAGTCCCATAATTGAAGCCAGCGTACAACCAACTTGCACTAGTAAACTGACACTAATGACGAAAAAAGACATCTGAGGTCACTCTGGAGGTCAGTGACTTCCGTTGACCTCTGAAATGGTCAACCGAGGTCACAATCTCTACAGAAGCCACAACTGTCACCTAGAAACATCTTTGCATATGCTCCTGAACAACAAACACTCGGGAATTGCATATGCTAACAAGTCAAAGGTCATGATTCATACGAGTTAGAAGTTCGTAATTTTAAGAGTATGTGTCAAATTGATGCAAAGTAGGGTACTGAAAGTTTCATTGCGATCGGTTGATATTTACGTGAGTCATTCTGGAAAACCCGAGGGGGTGGCATCCACCCCCTACACTGGTGAGGGTTAAACAAACATGGGTGGCGC
>VOPJ01014665.1:0-60575 GCA_014673585.1 Semibalanus balanoides | reverse complement strand
GCAGACTGTCACAGTCAATACTCAGCCATTCAGGTCAGCTTTTGTTGAGATCTGCAACGACGGAAAAATGACCAGAAATTATATCCTGGTATCGGTAGGTACCCAATAACAACTTACTGCGGATGTATATCTAGCACAGAATGCTATTTAGCTATTTGTGCTTAGCCTCTTTTCCTATTCTAGTCATTACCTACAATTCTTTCAACTTTGCAATCCAGCACATTCTATATCAATGCAAAGTGAACACACCTACGTTTGGTTGTTACTTAATTGAAAGATTTATTTGATATATGTTTTATCTGAAAACAACATTTTTGTTTTTACTTTGCATTCCTATTCTCGGCAAATTTGAAATTAAATAAATGCAAGTTGGAGTCTTCAAGTTTTACTGGGTACAGTAGGGAAGAACGGGGCACGTTCTGTCACGGGGCACATTCTGTCAGCGGGGTTTTCTTGTGAACTATCCACCGCAGGTATATTATTGTTTCGTAACATATATTCCTTTGTGCTTGCAATGGCCCGGTAGACGCATATATGGCCAACATTTGAACTTCAGTGACCTCTGGTGAGCTCAATATTGACCTGACCAAAAAATGACCAATATGCTTTCGATAGAGCTAAAGCTATGTAACGCCTTTTGGCTTTCGAGATCTGGGGGGGAGACGAGTATCCACCGTCGGTTTGAAGTTGGCGCGGACCCCCGTCCATGCGCGGGTTAAATGCATCATGACTATGCCGACACGAGGAAGGAATAAGCTCTACACGATTTCAGTTTCCGCACGTAACACATCGGATCATACCCTAACCTTAACTATTTCACTTCGTGAGCCATATCCACTGCATGCAACGGCTATTCCATGACTCGTGTCAAAACACATTACAATATTTGGGCTTGGGTGACGCAACACTCATACATCATGTACGCATCTCAGAGCACACAGCACAAAGTGCAACACAATGGCTCATAAACGAGTGCAGTGAGTCATAAGACTAGGTCTCACGCTCACGCTCCATCAGGTACTCTTTGAGCTCACGTTTAAAACCAGCGTATCTTAAACAGCGGAGCTCAGAGCAACTATGCCGTGAACTGAACCATCTTAGCTATCTACCGTTTCCATATCTCCCAGCGGACCACATAATACATGCACCACTCTGCAGCAGCCACTCCAGCGGCACAGCAGGCTCCCACCTCCAGCCGGCCTCAGTCCTGCCAGCTGCCGCGCCGGCCGGGCCTCTCCCCCTGTCCGGCCGGCCTCCTCTGCTCTAATAGAGCCGATCACGCGCGGAAGCCTCGGCTCCTCTCTGCCCCGTCGGTCGATACACGGCAGTAGTGCGTGCTGCTGTGAACCACTCGGGCCAGGCGGGGATAGCGGAAGGGTGGAGGCGAGCGGCCGGCCCTGACCCAGCGACGACCCGGGGACCGTACACTGGCTCCACCCACAGGGCGGGACCCACTGTATCCCGACCCGGGCCGCGCCCGCCATTTTAGGGTGATGTTCAGTTCAGTGGAGGTAGCGCGTGCGGTGTGTTGGGGGTTGTTGGGGTTGCAATCCCGGGCCAGTATCTCGGCAACCACGAGTCGCACGGATATGGGACGGACACAGATGTGTAGAGAAATGATTGGCCCAGAGTATGCACGTGAAAAATATCAACTATACAGCTATAAGGCGCAATCAAATCCGTCCAATACACACCAAAAATATATTCTTGTTGATTTGGGCTTTAGGGCGCCGTAACTACTGAGGTTATGTGGCGCCCATCCAAAAATATATTCATTTTAACAAACATGAAGCGTTAAATGACAGGTTAAATAAAAATGCGTCCGACCCCTCCATTCATAACACACGTCTTTCCTCAGCCGGCGCGGGTGGGTTAAGCACCCCAATATGGCGGCCGGCCGCAGCCGTGCTCAGGCACCCTTGCCTCTTCCAGTTATATAGAGTTCAGTGGCTTCACCGTGCGTGAAATGAACGAGACTTCAGACAGGAGGCGAGGCGGACAAACAACCAAATCAAGGAGGCTGCCAACACCAACAGGGCCACGTCCGGCCGCGCGGCGAGAGAATGTGCGGAGAGGCGCCGGTAGGCAGCTCACAGCTGCACGAAAACACGGAACATTTTTTACAGGGACGTATTTTTACAGAAACCTACAACAACCAATGCGGAGTTGCCACGCGCGCTCGCATTCGTCGACAGAATGTCTCGTCTCTAATTTGCCGCCGAGCAGAGCGCATTAAGTGAGTGCCGCCTTCAGAGGCGAGACACCGCGATTGTGAGTCTGGTCACGTAGCAGCACGGCGGGCCGCCTGAGAAACGCAGATGAGAACTGGCACTGGCACGCACCCCGGACGGCGACAAAACGGCGGTCAGAAATTCAGAACCCAATTTCGTCCAACGAAAAGGCGAAAGCATGTAAAAGTAGAAATGTAGTTCAAGATGAAACTGTATCAACCACGGGGCAATATCTGGGCCAAGAGAAGTCAAAGGTTTTGACATTGACCCAGTGCTGCGAAGCTCGCCTTGCATTAAGAGCCTAATTCTATTCTCAACAGACTAAGGGTAACACCGCTGGCGAGCCGAGGCGCAGTCGCATGTCTGTACCAGCCCTCGTCTCTATCGTTATACCCTGAACCAGACACAAACCAAAACTCGTTTGGCCAAAAAACGTAAGAAAACAAAGCAGCCTAAATAATAAAATGCGTCCATTGGATAAATGAAAACAAAATGACGTTGACCGTTGACGTTGCGTGTCAAGAATCAAGATAATAATAGTCCACGGGAAAGGCAGTATGGCGATAGCCGACATCTCTGGGCAGTTGCAGAGTTGCCGAAGCGTTACCCGGCAGTGGCACAGTTTGTGGTGCGTTGAGCTGATACAATTCCAGGTCAGACGAGCCGCACCCGACCGTCCGTCACAACACGTCTCATATGCGCACTGTTCCGAGACATCACAGGAGCGCCAAGGAAACAATCACATACAACATCAAGAAACAGTAGACATCAAAGGAACACCAAACAAACCCCCTCGGGACAGCCCTTTGAGCCCAAGTAGAACGGTTTGAACTGAGCGCCCGCTGGTTTAGATTCCTCTTCAGACAAACGAAGACGTCCTGGGCAGAACTCGGAACGGCCAGTAGGATGGATTGAGGAGTTATGGACTTAAAACACCACAGTACAGCAAGCAGCCCGCTGTGCTATCCAAACCAACCATACGAATTTTCGCATTCGCATTCTCGTCGCCAGATTCCGATTCGAGGCCCATTCGGATTATTTTAGTTCAAATCCCATAAATTTCCTATTCATTCTCTGAGTGCTGTGCCCGAGATGTCAGCCCACCAGCTTTGACCACAAGCTCGTCCGGGGGGCCCTCAGCCCACCGACTTTGACTACACAGATTTGACTACACAGACAGCTCGCCCAGATATATCGCAGAGGCTGAGGGCTGTGTGGTTAGAGTCGGAGGGGGAGGGGGGGCTCCGACTCTAACCACACAGCCCTCAGGCCCCCAGCTGTGAACACACAGTCCGCATCCCTCAGACCACGAGCCGCTCTCTCGAGCGCGTGTGGTGGGGTTTTCCATATGCACACACTTCCGATCTATTCAACCCACCCCTCACTGTCACACTATGTTCGCCTCACCCTTACCCGCAGTCTCGTTCACCACGTTTGCGCCTCTTCATTCCCCGTCACACCATTGTTCCTCGGACACGCGACCCCATGTTAGGCTGGTCCCAGTTGATGCACCAAGGGCGACTCAGCTTTCACGACACACTGGGGAGGCGCCAGGGTCACAGTCTACAGCCCCCCTCCTGCTCGTCACACAGTAAACCATCTCGCTCTCATCGATCCAAGCCAGTTGCTATACTTCCACCCAATAACAGGGAATTTCTGTTCGCGCATTGTGATTAGTGTGCAAGCGATTGACTCCATGCGCCTTGCCATTCAGGTGGAAGGGCACGGCGCGCCCCGTCGTGCGCCGAGGGAGTATGGCAAAGGAAGGCAGTTGGAGCGAGGGTGTGAGCACCTGAATTGTACAAAGAGGACCGCAACATCTGCTCGGTGGGTCAGATTAGTACATCCGCATCCGTAATCATCCAAATATAATCTATTCACGAATAGTACTGGCGTGCCGTACATGTGCGTACACCTGCGCAGGCTAGGCACCGGGAGATTCACACAAAGAGCACTCAGAGCGTTTTTTAGTCACCATCGTGGGCGTGGCCTTCCATTAGTGCTTGTGGTATGTTACATGTTAAGCTAAGGAGCCAGTCCCAGGTCAACCCACGATGCCGTAAAACGACACAAGTCACTATAACAAGTTCTAAGATATTCGGGATTGAAACCTTAGGATTTTGAGCGATTAAGGCTATTGTTGGCCACGCCCTAGCGAGAAATGAATGTTCGGCAGGCAGCGCAGTGCACGTGACTGGACCGTTCAGAACTCCTGTCACAATAGGCTGGTCACGAAATGTGCTACGAATGGTCGGTCCGAGCAGACACTAATCGGACCCTGTCGCGCACCCAGTTTCAGCAACTTGCAACACGTGTCTGTGCTTTATCTACAGGGGCACTACTATCTATTTGGTCCAAAGCCTAGATTTAGCTAGACTTTATGACGGCTTAGAAGTCTCCGAGCTAGGATTCTACCCGAACGTGTTAACACTGTTCCGCAGAGATGGCGAGTTCGCAGCCCATCAAATACACCTGAGATTACAGTAATGTGTCAGAGCCCAGTGGGGTAGTATTCTGAGTACGAGGCCACCATCTCGCCCCGAGCTCGCCCCACGGTCGGTCGATCCGTACACATCCTCTCGGCCTTTCGGATCTCCGGGGACAGACTGTGCTCTGTCCCCCCGTCCCCCGGGCGCGCCACAGGAGCCGGACCGGAGATGCGTCTTCCATCTCCCGAGCGACCAGATCTGTCGGTCCCGCCCGAGCGCGCGACACGAGCGGAGAGAGTCGTCCCTTCGCCGACTGTCGGGACCCAGAGCGGACTAGACCGCCCTCCCTATCACCGAGCGACCAGATCTATCCCCGCAGCTGGTCCCGGGACAGCCGCTCGAGACCGCGGACCAGGATCCGGCTCCCCTGCCCCGGGCGCGAACAGAGCGGACTAGACCGCCTCCCTAATCCTCGAGCGGACCGCAGATCTCGTCCCCTCTCCGAGCGCGTCAGGACTGCGGACCAGTGATGTTCTCCGTTGTCCTATTCTCACCGAGCGCCAGAGCGGACCAGATTCGTCCCCCTCCCTCTCCTCGAGCGGACCAGATCCGTCCCCTCCCCGGGCGCGACAGAGCGGACCAGATCCGTCCTCTCCCCGAGCGCGACAGAGCGGACTACAGGCGGCGGGCGTCTCACCGTTCCTCCTGCGTGGACAGCAGGGAGGCCTCGGCGTCGAACACCGGCGACGGGAACACCAGCGTGTTGCCATGCAGTGGCGCCAGTACCGAGCCGATCACACATCCGAAACAGTGGTACAGCGGCACCGACATGCAGATGCGCGCGCCGCCGGCGTCGAACCCCAGCCGCACCGCCACCTGCTGCGTGTTGTTGACGACGTTGTGGTGTGTCAGGGTGGCGCCCTTCGGCAGGCCGGTGGTGCCCTGTCGGTCAGAGAGGCGCCAGGGTCGGGGTGTTAACATACAGACCAGAGTCGCAAGGGGGAGGCGATGTGTTAACAGACAGACTAGGTCAGAATTTAGAATAGGCACATTATCTTCTTACAATTTTGCTACCCTGATGGGCTGGTATGCAAACGCTCTATGTATCTAACTCAAACATACAGGAATGTTAAATAATGCATGTCTCCAAAGCTACTCATGCATCCCCGCCCAAATGAACCGCATTATGCAGAGTGTTCCCGATACACACCTGTGATGGTGCGGATAAGGGTTGTTTGAGAAAGGTTATGGGCACGTTTCAGACAAATGAAGTCTCTTTATGAGGGCTGTACGGTGGAGGCCACAGGTGGTATGTTCAGACAGACCCTATGGGCCTATATCAATCATCTAACCCTAAAGGTCAGCACTAAAGTGTTCAGCTTTATGAAATTATATAACGAAACAGAGTCATTATGCCTAGCCAATGCAAGTGAAAACAAAACTATCGCCAATGTCGTAGACAGAGTTCACTGGCTGGAATAAAGTAACTGTTATGATACTTTTAACCCGCGCCCCAACTGGGCCTAAAAGCATTTCCTTTCGCCGACTGGGGGAGGGGGTGTTTGACCCCCCCCCCCTCTAACTCGGCTCCTACGGCACGTAGACCAAAACAAAAAAACACTGATCGAACGTTTATCACAATATTTTCGAAACTATTTGACCTTTTTTTCGCATTCACGTCAAAACTCAGGTCACAGAGGTCATCGAAGGTCAAATTGTCCAGTTTAAGGACCATCCGCTCCAGAAAACCCAAATATCTGGAACTATGCCTATCTAGATACAAGTTAAAAAAAACAATCGCTAGCCATTTGAAATTTGCAATCGACGTGTTGTCCTCAACAATTATAGACCTCAGGTCAATAGTTTAGGCTCTAGAGGTCATTAAAGTCAAAAATGCTGATTTTTGGCAAAAAAATTTTTTGCCGAATAACTTCTTACCTAACAAAGATAACGCAATACTGTTTCACCATCGAGGGTTTTATCTTGTCCAAGACGCTTTGAAATATGCCAAATTGGGATTATGTTTAGGTCAACTTAAAAAATGCCTCAGGTCAACGTTGAAGTGGTGACCAAGTAGGTCATGTTTGCATATCAGGAGATGTGTCTGAGCGAGGCAAACACATTTGGTGAAGTTTCAATTCCTCTATCTTTCATTATGTTTTGAGTTTATTGACAACAGGGTGCTGGTGACCTCGGATGACCTCCAGATGACCCGTAAGGGGTCCCTGGAAAAACTGCAACTTGATAATACATAATATCCTATTATAACATTGTCAGAAGGAAAAATGAACTGATATCGTCGACAAAGAAAACATTTGAAAATTTTCCATTGACTTATAATGGGGAGAGGTCACAAATTGACCGACCTCAGGTCCCCGATATAAAAAATCCGAGATACACATTTTGTGATACTGATGACTTGATCTAATCTAAAAGTTTGGATATCCGATCCGTTAGAACTGTGGTCATGGCAGACCACAAACTGTTTTGTAGGTGGGGTCACTTGACCTGACCTGGTGACCTCACCTAACCCGATACGAAACTTAAACTTTCGCAAAATGTGCGGAAAGGATCAATGATTAGTTATGCCAAATTTGGCGGCGCTACGCGCCGCCGTTTTTCGTTATCCTGAAAAAACAGGAGGGGGTGTTCAAACACACACACCCCCTCAGTGGGGCGCGGGTTAATGAATTCCTTATACAAAGCAAAGGGATTCGTCACAACGTCAAAACTTTCTAAAGCACTTGAAACTTATTCCTATCCAATTATTAGACAAGCGGATGCGTTAATGAACAAGATACCGATGCAGGGACATTGTGACCAACTTTCAGCGAGATAAGGAAGACACTGCCCCTGAGATAAAACTCTGACAAAGACCTCATCAGGAGACGGAAGGTCAAGAGGTGACAACTCTAACTTTGAGCCACTCGAGTTCGTCGTCGTGCCTGTCGCAGCCACCGTCGTCTGAGGACTATTTGAGTCAGGCCGGTAGTCAGCCGCGGGTCTCACTCAGCCCGGACTGCTGCCCACCCCTCCCACCAGGACCGCCACGGCCGGCCATCTGCCGTCAGCAGCCCTCTCCACCCTCTTCACCCCTCCACCCCGCTCGTCTGATGTGGCCTGAAGCTACACAGCAGATGAAGCTACACACAGCTGTTGCTGGTGGATAGAGCGATCAAGACGGACAGCAGGCGCAGCACAGCTGATGGCTGCAAAGGGGTCTCAGGTGGTATAGTCCCTGGACGGTGAAGGCAGCAGTTAGTTGACTGATGGGTTCCAGTATCGTGGTGTTACCCGTGTTAGTTCAATCAGTGGCAACAATTTCCGTCGGACCATTGAAGAGATGTCTCAGCTAATTTCAGCCGTTGCTAAACAAAAGTTGGAAGAAATTATCCCGAGAGGTTTCAGCTGACAAATTGGATATCACAATGCTTCGTGTATTACACCGATTTTGACCACTTGATATCTGCTTCAGGGAATGACTTTGTGAGTCCAAGAAAATAGCAAAGAAAGCTTCAAGCATTTTTCCAGAGCCGCTGAAGTCTTATTCCAAGAGTTTAATTGAAAGATTCCAAGAGTTAAATTCCAAGAGACAGGCAATTTGTCTGTTCCCGATTCCAAGAGTTCGTACCAAAAATACTCTGAACATTAAACGGAGGATAAGCAGTGGCAATATATTGCCTTCAGCACGATGTGCACCTTCCGTTAAACCAACACGAATGAGCCATTATGGTTGTCATCGAACTAGGATTGTGGTAAAAAAATGACAGCCATCATTAATGCTGACGACTGTCGTAACATTAAAGGGAGTGTGCCTACTCTTTTGAAATGTCAAATAAATATTTATTACGGTAAGAAGCTATTGGTTTGATCATTGGTTACGATAAAATTCACGTCTGGAGCCCCTTTAGTTGAATTTTGTATCTTCAATATTCTGTTCGTTTTTTTTCTTTCTCTCAAACTCATAAACGATCCCACTTAACAGAAACGAAGAATGATACATATAATGGCGCACCAAAGACGATAAACAACCTATCGACAATGTTGGGTTTTGTTTATAGAAGTTTCGAGAGCTCTGTTCGCAGCTGCTATGCAGTGCTCACGATTGTTTTCTATTGGCCAGCGCTAACAATATAGTGCTAGCGTTGTAATTTGAGAAGCAATGCTTTCTAAGTAGCGAAAGCTCTCTGGCGAATATCGATAATAAAAGTCGTCGATGTGATTGGCGACTTTGAGATATCTCAGTAACTAAAGTTGAATTCTGGGATAATGAAGTACATGGCTTAAAATTCAGAAAAATATGTTCTACTGACTAGTGTCAACAACTCCACATGACCAATGTGAGTAGGCACAGTCCCTTTAAGAAATGTCCAAGTCGTTTGGATTGTTATCTGATTCTGAACTAATGACATTACCCTTCCAGTCCGGGACTTAAGACAGGCATAGGACGGATAGTTGCATAGAGGTCTTCTACTTTGAAATCCTGTTCACGCCAGCAGCAGTCTTTGTGTACTTTCACCCTTTCGTTTGTGATCCTTCTGGGCTTGCTACGGTGACTAATACAATGGCCAGAATCCCCTCGACAGCGCCTAAGGCAATCGAGTATGTGAAACTAGAGTCAACCATAAAGTTTGCCCTGTGTTGTAAGTTAATGATATGAGCTCCGACAAAGGAAATAGTGGCAAAAAGAGTTATCCAAGAAAGAGCAAATAGACTTAAGACTAATTGTTTGCCACTACTTTCTGAATTATGTATATCTAGTACAACTATAATTTGAAGTTCGCATATCATCAGACTAGCACATGAAAGGGTTTCCAGCTTAAACATACACCAGACAGTTTCATTTACCTTAGCCGCTGCGTTGGGCTTTATGAAAGCAGCATTTCAGACGAGCCAAGCACTAGCCACAGCGAATAAACACGGCGAAATAAAACCAGCTCGCCGACGGCACTTCAGTAGAGCGAGGGCCGAGCAAACAAATCCTAAACAAAGCCTGAACAGCGAGAACACCCTGTGGTCGAGCGGCTTCCACCACCAGCACGGCCCGACCAGCGGCGGTAGGCCAGTCAGCCCGGGGTCCAGACCAGACCAGTCCAGACCAGATCGGGGTATCTGACCAGACCAGACCGGGGCATCTGACCTGGTCATTCACTGAGGTCACCCGGGTCACTCACTGAGGTGAACTGGATGCTGCAGTGGTCGTCACAGTTGACCTGTTCCTGGCGCCGCTGCAGCTCACCGGACACC
The DNA here is from genome assembly GCA_014673585.1 of Semibalanus balanoides. NCBI lineage: Eukaryota > Metazoa > Arthropoda > Thecostraca > Balanomorpha > Balanidae > Semibalanus > Semibalanus balanoides. The sequence continues at coordinate 50,668 of VOPJ01014665.1, read as the reverse complement.
GACTCCTTGCCAGAGTCGAGCAGGTCGTCAAAGCGCAGCACGCCGCTAAGCAGACGGAGAAGCAGGCGCGTGATGAGGGACACGGCACGGCTAGCGGAGGCGGCGGGAAGCAGTAGTGCCAAAACACACCGACAGGTGGCAGTATAGACAGCAGGGGTAACTACACAGTACACACTACACAGCCAGGGGAGGGTATTAGAGGTATTAGAGGCAGCGGGATGACAGCAGTGCGGAAGGTGGAGACAGGACATTTAGCGACAAAAGGCCAGTGTGTCTATGTAGCACAGCGAATGGTACAAACGTTAGCCATCTAACAGACACGGGACAGACAATGGCTACAAGCATAACATAAGAAAGCTTGGCACATAAACACAGCAAGGCTTAAAGGGACACTGCCACCTTAACATTATATTTGAGTAGAGATAGCCATTTTGACATTGCAATTATGTATGGTATAAGATAAAACAACCACTGAGGTCGAATCACAGAGAAATTCGAGTTTGATTTGAACACTGTAACATTCCGCCAGTCCCGCAATGTATTTGAATGGGGACCGTGAGTCGATGTCGTAGTACTTCTCTTTGCTAATGTTTATTTAGCAGTCCGACTTGTTTTACCTTTGCCAATACATTAGCCATACACTACTCAATAGCATAACTCATGGCAACGTGAAGGTTTTTCTTTTTTCCAAAAAATTCCTTCATATGAGTCATCAGCCCAAATATTAAAACGCATTTTTCATGAAATTGAGCAATGTTAGTGAGAAACAAATGTCATAATCGTGTTCAGCAGCTATTACTTCATATTTTGCACCACAAACGGCGTACATTTGATAACTTTTTGAAAGGTGGCAGTGTCCCTTTAACAGGCATAAGCGGGGCTTAGTCACGGATCTAGAGCTCCACCACGTGTGACCCTCATCGTCTGCCCTCCTGGCTGTCCCGTCACCACGTGTCCGACCCTCACCGTCTCCCTCCTGGCTGGTCCCGTCACCACGTGCATGACCCTCACCATCTGCCCTCCTGGCTGACCCGTCACCACGTGTCCGACCCTCAACGTCGCTCTCCCGGCTGGTTCCGTCACCACGTGTGCGACCCTCACCATCTGCCCTCCTGGCTGACCCGTCACCACGTGTCCGACCCTCACCGTCTGCCCTCCCGGCTGGTCCCGTCACCACGTGTGCGACCCTCACCGTCTGCGCTCCTGGCTGATCATGACAATGTTGCGCAGCTCGGGTAGCCGCTCCGAGCGCAGCGTCAGCGGCACGTTAGGCTCCCCAGCGGCCAGCAGCTCCGGACACAGCTGCGTCAGCATGGCGTAGTAGTCGGAGGACTTGAAGCCGTCGGCGGCCACCAGCGTCTTCACACCGACCTTCCGCAGACAGTACTCCAGCTCGTGCACCTGGTACGACTGGTTCACGTTCACCTGGTGAGTAGAGAGCGTCGAGATCAGCGGACTGGTGCAGAAGGAAGTTTTAACAATCATTTAAGAATACATAAAAATAATAGAAAAACAAACAAAATAACAATACAAACGGTTAATTATAGTCTAGAATACCTTTGATTTTACATGTGCTGTGCATTGTGCATTGAGCACCATCAACCTGTTCAGCAAACGAATATATTGTCATGTAACTCCCAGGATCTCCAAACCCTTACCAAATACACAGGAACGAGGTGTCAGTATTCGATCACGGCGCAGCATCATCGGCCGGCATCATTCTAAAGAAGCTGTCCCTACCACCGACGGTGTTCTACTTGACTAACCAGTGCGAGGCCAGCTTTGGCGGCGGCGTACTGTGTCAGCTGCCACTCGTACAGGTTGGTACCCCAGATGCCGATCCGGTCGCCTTTCTCCAGACCGAGCGCCAGGAAACCGTGCGCCAGCCGCTCCGCCTGTTGGCACAGGGCGGGTCAGAGCGGATCGTGTCGGGTCAAATGGGATGATACTGTTGGGACGGGTTAAGTGTGTACTGAGTTACGGGGCTTGGTGTCTGGTTAATGAAAATAGCGCTAAGACACCCACATTGCATCACATCACGTGTGTTCGGAGGTTGTTGAAAACACTGGTTGTTAACTCCCCAGAATATAGCACAGCACCATCTAATGATATACAATAGCAGATACAAACTATAGCGTACATCATTTCATTATCAACGTACCCAGTCATGGTAGAGATGAATAAATCATGAAACTCACCCGTGCCACCCTCGAATCCCGCCTGGCAAGCAGATTGTGATACGTACCTCCTGTTTGACCTCGCGCCATGTCCTCCTGATGTCTTGGTGGACGAACACAAGCGCCTCATTGCTACCGTAGTCTCTGGCCGCCCGATCTATGACGTCACCGAGAGTGTCGTGCACCAGCGGAGTGGTGCCGGGGCAGTGGAGGTAGCTGTGCGTCAGACGGGTCACCGGGGCCGTCCTGAGGAACAGACGGCGGCCGTCAGATCACACAGAGGGACAGTGGAGGTAGCTGTGCCGTCAGACGGGTCACCGGGCCGTCCTGAGGAACAGACGGCAGCGTCAAGTTCACACAGAGGGACAGTGGAGGTAGCTGTGCGTCAGAACGGGTCACGCGGGGCCGTCTGAGAAACTAGACGGCGGCGTCAGTTCACAGAGGGACAGTGGATGGTAGCTGTGCGTTAGACGGGTCACCGGAGCGTCCTGAAACAGCACCGGGCCGAGGGAGCTGGTCAGCACCGGGCGGAAAGTGTGTGCGTGTGCACAGCGTGCGTGCGTGCAGTCGGGACATTTTGTGAGGGCCATTTGAACATTCATTGCTCTAATCTAAGCTCTTCCATTTATAGCCATTATGTCACACAATTTGTAATATATTTGGCCTCGATCGATCGGACTGACTTGAGCAACAGTCGACGCGAAGCTATGCAGCTTACGCGAACAGTTACTTAAATATCTCTTTTAACATTCATGACAACAGAAGTGGATAGTCTTGCTATGCTATGGTCACGGTCAGTGACAGCCGAGGATGAAACACAGGACTGTTTAAACAGGCCTTGTGTAAACACCTCGGATGGGACTCGGACTGCGGACTGTCTGGCGGCTGGGTCAATTGGTCTGGATAGTACCGGGTCACTGGCAACACACGCAGAACAGCGGCGGAGGCACAGCCGTCTGCGGCCGACCGGACCTGAGGCTGGCCTGGCCTAACAGCAGGTCACAACTCACAGGTCAAGTTGCAAAGCTCAGAACTGTGAATCCGACGCTGGGTGGAGTGGTGGAGCGGTGGATTTGGTGTTCACTCTCAACTGGCAGACCAACTGACAAGACAGACACCGTCGTGTTACACAATGACAATGCATGGTTGCTTCGTGCTCATTAACCATAATGTTATTTGTCTTCGATCGTCCTCAGGTCAGGATCAGCAGGTCACGTGCAGTGACCCTGCCTCTAAAAATGTGCGTGGCCGTGCTCATTTTTTAAACAAGCAGACAAACAGACACTATTAGGAGTAACAATAGGTAGCAAGTCAGGGCCAGTCATGATAGATTACCCTCGAGTGAGGAACCTCGAGGGGACCAAAAATATTGGGGAGGGGACGCGCGCAGCGGAGGCTTCTCTGGGGGAGTGCGGCTCGCTGGATAACCGTCCTAATGTTAAATCCCGCACGTGATACTCTGGGGGTGCCGAACAGGGTTGACTGGGAAACCTGGGGTGCGGCGTAGGCTCTCGCACCAACCAGGCTTCCGGTGCGCCGTTACCGTGCCCTGCGAGATGTAGACCCACAGGGTCAGGTATTGCTGGGACGTTACATACTACATTGCGCACCGCGCTGGATGAAGACCCGGTAAGAAAGCAAACTGAGCTGCTAATATTCCAGTAGATTTTGGACGTGGCTTACGGCACTGTCTTAACTCGCCCAAATGCGTGACAGACATAAACAGATAAAGTATTACATTGAAAGCTACAGTGGTGCAAGCATGGACTCGCCAAATTATCGCCATAAGAAAAATTAGTGTCATATGTCACTCGACTGTCACAAGTGTGCCAAAAAGTTGTAAATTTGACTTAAACTGCTACAAACGTGGTGCATTCTCTTTTAATTAAAACATAGCATGGACAACTACCACTGGCGAACTTGAACAGCTATCAGCCTGTGCTCAGTGTTTATCACAACCGCCGCGGAGTGGCGACAGGGCCGGTACTGCGTCTTTCAAACTACTCTCAAAACACTGGCCACCAAACCAATGGGCATCGTGCAGAAGTGAGCCAATATTTTTTTACTGCAGCTGAAGCTCGCCAGTAGGGAAACTATTTTCACTAACAGCGACCTGGCAATAAGCTGGTATTACGAGTTCGAAACGCTTATGGTATCTGCTATACGAGATAACTCGGAAATGGCTCTGTAGTCTGTAGTCTGTATTTTAGTGGGTAGCGTAGATAAAAAGTGCAAGGATATTTAGGATAAGTTGCATGAATTTGAATTACGACGGCAGAAATGCTATCACCTACCCGCGGGCAGGGTTTCCTATCCAAGTGGTGGCCGGAGGTGCAGCTGTGCATTTCCTTTGGTAAACCAAGAAGTGCCACATTCGCGTACCTTTCCAACTTGGGAGCCGTAAGTCTATCAAAATATAGATAAATTAGCTCATATTAGAAACCTTCGGGCTGTGCTGGGCACTCGTCATGCGTTCTCCAATACGATGTTAGGTCCCGGTATCCCGTTTTTGAAATGTGGTATTGGAGAGACTGTTAGGCTGAGTTTTTGCTGAAAAACATTTTAACTCTCAAATAATAATGACCAACCATAGTAAATATCCGAAAACAGAGCACATATAATGTTCGGATAACATGCTCAGAGCGTCCATGAACGAGTGCAAGTAAATAGGGCTCAGAACCTTGAAAGCAAGGTATCATTTGCATTCTTGGTTTAGCATAGCAAATCATTTGTTTACCATGGACCATTTTGCTATTGCGAATCTGCCAAACTTAACAAATACAAAAACAAATATGGACTCTATGGGGTTCTATCGGCAAATAGAGTTTCTCCTTATATTTAATGCATTAATTAATACATGTTGGCATAGTTAGTGCAACAAGAGTTGCTGCATGCATTGAGCCTCGCCCAGCACGGCTCGTTGGAAGGCCCCAGATTGCTCGGGAGCTGCCATAATTAGAAACAAACGGGAAAAAGTGATCGAAAGCTCATGAAAGATGCAATCGCTTATGTTGTCCTCAAATTTTAGCTCAGGTCAAAGGCTCCAGAAGTCACCAAAGGTCACGATGACATTTTCTTCCTAAGAAGTGTTGTGTGAATAACTTCTTATCGGTTAAAAAAGTGATAATTTTGGCACTATCGTGTTTGTCTCCGTCAAGACCCATCGAACCGAATTAATGTTGACCGAGTTATATCAACTTCAAAATTTGACCTCAAAATAAAGAGGTTATTTTGGGACTTTCTGCTCTTTTTCCTCTCTGGCCACTCTCTGCCACTGCCCCTGGCTGTGTGCCACACGCGGTACTGCGCATCTGGGACCCTCGCGAGAGAGAGGTAACACTGCACACTCTGCACTATGCTGCCCACTCTGGGCCACTGCTTGACGCGACTGCTAGACATTATCTTGCCACTTCGCAATTGCTCACTATAATAGAATAGTGATGTCACTGCAACACTGATCCTGTTTTCAGAAAGCTGTCACAATAAATCTTAATTGTTGCCTATTGATGATATTTTTGCTGTGTGGGAGAAAATCCCTACACCTTACATTTGGCCCATGAGTATAGACTAATGGCCGCTAAAGCAGGGTCAGTATTGTGAAGCACAAAGGGTGTGACACTGGTGCCATCTTCACAAGCATATATGTCACTCCAGCGGCCACACGTTGTCACCATATGTTCCGATAAGGTCACATTATCAAATATTGACCTTATAAGTGGCACATTATTAAGTCGACACATTGTGTGTTTCTTCCTATTTCAAATGATGTAAAATTTTGTCATGCTACCTATTTTCGTCATGGAGATATAACGAAAAACATAGTTTCCCTGTATCTTGTGACCCCGTGATCTGACGGCCGTATAATTCAAATTGAAATCAGCGTTAATAATGACCTCATACACCATTCTGGAGAAAAATATCAGAGGGTGCATGGTATACACTTCCACCCTTATCCTTACCCTGGTGATTTGTCATGGAATTGCCCAAATATGACGAAAAAGTAACAAGATACGAGTCATATTCGTCCAGCTGCAGTCATCGCCTAAATGGATAACATGAACCATCCCAAAACCAGATATTTTATGACTCACGCTATGATATAGTGGTGCCAGGGTACCAACCCGAACAGAAAGGTCACGCTGAGTTAACTGTGGCGCAGATGCCTGGATTTTCCAAAAGGTAGCAATGGTAAACAAATCACATAAGTTGGCAATACTCCTATCTGGACCAGTCTGGACCAGTCGACTCCTATCTGGACCAGTCGACTCATCTATGCATAACATTGGCTGACTTTATCCCGCCGCGACTAGCATCATATAAACAGCGTCTCTGCGGCCCACATAAGTCGCCTTCTGGTCGCTGAAGACAGGCAGTCGACCTGCAGCTGTGCTCCAGCCAGCGCCGCCGCAACCTCTGACCATGTGGTCCGTATTCGGCTGTCAGCTGGCCACCGGCCTCCTGTTGGTGCTCTGCATTGCCGTGCCGGGAGGCGTCTTCTCTCACGACGCCGCCCCGCCGCCGCCCCCGCCGCCGCCCCCGCCGCCGCCGCCCCCGCCACCGGGGACGCCACGCTGATCGGCACCCTGGACCAGCTGTGGGCGTTCGTGGACAGGGTGGAGCGGACGGTGACGCTGTCCGTCACGGCAGAGGTCGGCGCCCGGCTGAAGGGTCTCCAGGCGCGACTGGCAGGCCATGCTGACGAAGTCACGAGGCGACTGGACGGCCAGGCAGAAGAGAACAGCCGACTGTCGACCCAAGTCAGTGACCTCTCCACTCGACTGTCGACCCAGGTCAGTGACCTCTCCACTCGGCTGTCGACCCAGGTCAGTGACCTCTCCACTCGGCTGTCGACACAAATCAGTGACCTGTCGACACAAGTCAGTGACCTCTCCAATCGGCTGTCGACCCAGTCGACCCAGTTGGATGACGTGTCGCGGCGGTTGGAGAGACTGGAGACCGAGTCGGGCGCCGCCCAGCCGTTTCCGCGGGACTGCAGCGACCTGTCGGCCGGCGCCCGGAGCGGCATCCACCTGCTCCAGCCGGGCCCGGGCCGCTCCCAGCCGCCGGTGCCGGCCTATTGCGACCTAGACAATGACGGCGGCGGCTGGACCGTCATCCAGCGGCGCACTGACATCGAGCCGCGCCAGAATTTCTACCTCGGCTGGGCGGAGTACAAGAGAGGCTTCGGCGAGCTAGACGAGGAATTCTGGTGGGGGCTGGACCACATGTGGTCTACGACCTCGCCCAGGGACCGCCGCTACGAGCTCAGGATCGACCTGTGGGATTTCGAGGGCCAGACAAAACACGCTATCTACCAGCACTTCCGAATCGCCTCTGAAGCGGAGGGCTATACCCTGACGGCACTTAACTACACAGGGGACGCCGGCGACGGACTCAAGTATCACACAGGCATGCAGTTCACCACTAAAGATCAGACCGGGACACATATGGTCCGACAGATACTCTGCGCTCAGCTCCCAGCAAAAGGCGACGACCTGATGGTGTACAAAAGGCTGTCACCCACTGAAACACTGACGGTTCCGCTACCGTCTCCCGGGACATTACAGGCAGCGACCTGACGGTAGGTCTTGCTGGAAAATATTTGAGGGGCCACAACTAACTACCAATGAAAACGAGACTATGAAAGGAGTTCGGCCACTCATGGCAGAAGCTGTAGGGTGACCTGCGCTTGCCAGCAGTTGCCTGTCTATTCAGTGAGTGTAATTCTGTATCAAAGCTAAGGCTATGTCACCGTGCACTGGACGAGGAATAAACGCAGCTGTGCTTACATCACCATGGTTTGGAGTTTGGACCCTGTCTCATGACGCTGCAGACGCTGAAGACGCTGCAGAGCTGTTAAATGAACACAGTTGGAATGCACAGTTCGACACCGTTGCACACCTCCACAGTGGCATCCACGCGTCACAGCTTGTTACGTATCATAGACGCAGACAGGGGCGACATTATCTTAAAATGATTGGTAGGGCCCCAATGTTAACTTTATATATTTTAAGGTCATTTTTACCAAGCAGCACCATAGGCCTAGTGTTAAATGTGACATTATTGATAGGGCCCTGGCCCTAAGGCCCTACCAGGCTTAAAGAAAACGACACCCATGGACGCAAAGCGCCAGTGAAGGAGAGCCCGTATGTTAATTTGCCCAACTCTCCGATATAAGATAGAGCGTACAGTCGGACTTGTCTCGGCGGACGCGACTGGGTCGACCTCGACGGAGAGGTACACCGTGCCGCTGTCGGTGGCATCCTCTGCTGCAGCTGCGGCTGACACGTGTATCGGCACCGGTAGAAGGGACAGGACTCGCACCTCGAGTCAGCAGACAGCATAGCACACACGCGGATCATTTCAATCCACACGCGTATAATTTCAATCCACACGTTTTTATTTCCAATCCACACGCGTATCCTTTAAATCCACATGCTTTTTCTTCCAATCCACACGTATATCCTTTCAGTCCACACGCAAACCATTTCAATCCACACGCGTATCCTTTCAATTATCATGCATATCCTTTCAATCTACACGCGTATCATTTCACGCTGCCACCGCATACACCAGTTGAGGTTCAAACTTTGTGCACAAATGAATTATATTCTGGACTCCAGAATTGTTATATTCTGGACTACATAATATAAGTGTGTATGTTTAGCAGGGCACTTTTTCCCTATACCTATTTAATGTCCGAGTCGAAACCGGGTCACGGTACGTACTTGTTGCTTGGATTTAAGTATTATATTTCATAATCTAGGGAAATTCTGGAGTCCAGAATATAACTCATTTTTGCACAAAGTTTGCAACTCCACTGGGGAATGCAGCAACATCATGACCCGGGCGTTAGTTGGATTCAAAAGGCTGAGGTCGACGTGGGGTAACTCACTGAAGAGAGCAAAATACCGGACCAGAAAGCGGCCAGAATTCCAACGCTGGGCCGCCCCTGAGTGGTTCACCAACTTAAAAATTAAAATAATGAATGCATCGAATTGTCAAAAAAATCGTCAAATTTTTGCAACATTTTGTATTTGCTTTATCAAAAAAAAAAAAAAAAAAAAAAATGCCAGGACTCGCTTGCAGTGCCAGTGCATACTGCGCGGGGCCCCCTGTCCCCCCTACCGTCTGCTCGGGCAATTGCTATTGGCCGACAGCATTTAAGGTTGAAAGTTTAACCCACGCGGCGCTAGGGTGGGGGTAAATTTTACCACCCCCTTCCGGATATTCTCAATAATTTGACAAAGATGACAGATAGCGACGTCAAATTAGCAATACCTTATAATGGTTCAATTATACGTCTTCTCACAAAGTTACACTGGAAACGATGCAGTATTTTAGGAGATAACGCCGTTTTAGAAATGTCATGTCAAGCCATTTTTGGTAGAAAAACGATAAATGTTTGCAAAACCGTAGTAAATCGAATTGTGCAGCAAATGGCAAACCAAAAACGTTTAAAAGAGCGGAAATGACATTGTTTTAAAAATGGCAATATCAGATTTTCAAATTTGTGGGTTTGTGACCCCTCAAAATAAAAAAACAACGAATTTGTCCTAATTTCTTTTACATTTTTTTTTAGATGTCCAAAAAAATGGAATTTATGTGAGAGAAGAAGGTATGGATAATACCCAAACCAAATTTCAAAGTAATAACTTCGTTTTTGACTGAGTAACGGTGTCATTAGTATAAGTAACTCATGACATGACGTCATTTTTTATTGCATTTTCTGGCTTTTATTGACAAGATAGAGACTATATTTATGATACAAAACTGATCTAGAAACATGCCTTGTTTATTTAAATTAATCAATTTAAATTTTATTTTATGACCAGGCCTAGACCTTTGGATGGTGTCGGGTTGTGAAAATAGCTATTACTATCGAATTATGTGTAAAATAACCCCTACAACATGTTTTGCTTGGCATAGACCTCTTGCCATTAGCTTTTGTGTCTTTTGTGACCTGAGCTTGACCTTGACCTTTGCTTACCATTTCATTTTTACGAGCGAGTGCGAAGCGCTCGCTCGTCTTTACGTGGTATATGGAAAAAATCTGATTATGAGCGACCCGACCCGACCCGCCCCAACCCGACCCGACCCGTGGCGACGCTTTTGAGAAGCTCATATCTTTCCAACCGCACGTCTGATTGACAAAACCGGTCTCCGCTACTGATAGCCCATGCACTGATATTATTATTATTTTACATTTTTATCTCACGTGAGGGTCCACATGCCGTACACGTGCCGCGTCAGGGTGTCAGAAAATATTATCCTGCTATAAGCAGAGAAACGCTGGACCATATTTAAATCGAAATTTTGTTGTGGTTTCGAAGACCACACCACTGCAACCGTTGCATAGTCCAAACTCGCATCCCGGTTGCAGTCGTGCGCACGTGCAACTCTCCTTGTTCGTTTCACCGAATTACTACCAAACATCGTTGCAATACCGGACCTGTATCCGCACGCAAAAAGTCCAAGACACGGGTTTGAAACAACAGATTCGTAGAGAAAACGATCCGCCCGGCGTATCACATGTGTAAACAGCGGCGCGTGTACCTGCAAAGTTACTGGCTATACAAGCCAAAATTCATGGTTTAAAGGCGTCTCCCACGATTAAATCATGCTCAGCAACCTAAGGACGTGAAGCGATGAAACAAACACTAATATGTAGACCAATGAACCGTCTCTAAAATGTATGTACAAGTTTACGTTTTAATGCAATATTTCGCTGCTAAAACCTGCCTGTTATACATATGTTGCATATTTTATATTTGTCCTTCATTACACTGCCGTAGCGTCAAAATTAAAGGGTAATCAACGATAAAATTGATGCTGCTGTAAAACGCAATCAAATCTATCCAATACCCACCCAAAATGTATTTATGCCTACAAACATGAAGCTTATAATTGCAAATTAAAAATAACACTGCAAAATCTATTTACTTCAAAGTATCGATTTAGTTCAGATATATTTGCAGCGGCAAAGCAACACAGCGAAAACAATTAAAAATAATGCCTCCCAAAAACGAACCTCCGTTGGGCAGATGAGAAATTGACGCGGGTTTATTCGGGCTCGCTCGTCCTTCGCCGTTTAAGGCGTCTTACTGGTTTTATTAATGCGGGAAATGCAGTATACAATTGAGAGCACTCTGCGGAATAATAGACTCAATCTCAGATTGCTTTTGATGGAAAGTCTGGCCCAAAAACTCAAATATCTCAATTGTGACCTTTGACCTGACAGTGACCTGACATGTGACCTTATTTTAAAGGAGGCCTTTCCGATCGCCCACTTTGCGCGTCGCTGCTTGTTAGTCATCGGGGGTTCGGGACGATACGAGGGTGGTTAAAATTACCCCCTAGCACCCGCGTTGTTCGGCTAGAGGACCCCAGCACTTGCGGCGGGTTTAGGTACCGGCTGCCTTTTTACACGGGTCCACTCCAATTCAATGCAGACGTCACCGAGGCCCAGACCTGACCTTGAGTGCGACCGCTGCCACGGATTTCAGGCCGTCCAATGCGGAAGCAGCGATTTGAATCCGGGATGCCCTCACCGGGACGCGGAATAAGCCAAGCGATATAAAATTGACAGAGCATCGATCAAAAACCAATTTGTCACGGAACTGAACTATTACATCGCCAAATGTATCGTCTATTTCGCAAATAAACTTATTAGTTTGCAAACTAACTAATTTCGTTGAAAACTAACTTCGTTGCAAACAAAATAGATAGTTTACAAACTAACTGGCCTATCAGTTAGTTTGAAAACTAATTAGTTAGTTTGCAAACTAACTGGACAGTCAGTTAGTTTGCAGACTTACTTGTTAGTTTGCATAAGGGGGTGTGCCTACTCTTTTGGAAATTGTCAAAATATTTTTATTACGGTAAGAAGCTATTGCTCTTGATATTGGTTTACGAATAAAATTCACGTCTGGAGGCCCCTTTAGTTGAATTTTCTACTTATATTCGGTTTTGCATGTCGTTCTTGTGTTCAAAACTCTGAACGATCGTCCACTATAAAACAGAGTAGGCGAAGACATGTTACCCTATAATGGCCGGCACTAAAGCCGATAAACAAACCTTTATATGAGCAATATATAGGTTTGTTTAGAGTCTGATCGAAGGAATCTGTTCGGCGCAGCTGGTTAGTCAGTGCTTCACCGAGTTGTTTTCTTACTTGGCCAGGCTACTAATATATGCTAACGTCTGTAAATTTTAAGAGCAATCTTCAGTTATCGAAAGCTCTCTGGCGTACTATCGATAGTTTAAGTGTTGCCAGACATGATGATTGGCGAACTTTGGAATATCTCAGCAACTAAGAGTGAATTCTAGGAGAAATGAAGTACATGGCTAAATTCAGAAAAATATGTTCTAACTTCTACATGGACCTAGTGTCAACAACTCCACATGACCAATGTGAGTAGGCACACTCCCTTAAACGTATTTATCATACTAACTGTAACATATTTAACATTGAGCACAATAAGCAGCCATAGAATTTCCAAGTTTCAGAAGACAGGAAAGAAATAAAAACAGATAATAAGACAACAATAATAAGGTGAGAGCGACGTGATGCGGCGATGCGCGTGCCTGGTGAACTTCTCAGCTAAACTGATTTTCCCCTCGAGATGTATTTGCTTACTAACCTTTGTGATGCCGATGTGGATGAAGCACGCCTAGCATAGCGAGCTGTTGTATTAAGCAGATTGCAGCAGAACCTCAATGTGCCTTTAGTTGCAATCATACTGCCGGCTGAGACTTATACAATTCTGAAGCAGAATAAGAAAGAAAGTGGGTAGGATGAGAATCATGCGAAATATATGCTCAGTGAATTAAAGTACATAAGAAATGCCCAACATCAGATACAACAGCAAAACAAATTATTATATTCACAGGTAATACTAAATACTAGGTAGCGCAGAGGAATTTTCCTTCAACATTTGGCGTCAATGGGTTCACATGCGCCAGGCCGATATTCTAGATACAAAAAATAATTAAAAAGAATGACCACCACATATCTTTCATTCAAACTTCGTGACAAATTTTATTTTAAGATTTAATACACAAAAACATTTACATATTTAATTTAGTACCTACTTCTTGAAATATAAATATCAATAAATATACATCAGCTTGACCTGTGGGCAAGTCGGACACAACTCAGAACCGTGATGAAATATTATATATTTTTTTACAATTTCATGGCCATCATTGAGCTAAGAATTTCACACTGATTGTGTGAATAACATACTTTTATCAAAAATAATCCACTTAAGGTGATAAATTCGCGTTCGAATTAAGAAATTGTGTGTTTCAGCTTTAACCGACCCATCTGCACAAAACAAAAATTATGCTCATCCAGTAAACTTAGACCTTGCGTTGCATTGTATAAGATCATTTGAAAACCTCATTTCAATATTTGTAAACATATACCATCCACATGACTGGAAAACCCCATCTAGAAAAGTGTCGTGAAAATGTTTTCATAAAGACTAAGTTCATTACGGCGTGGCACATCCAACTTGTTTGGAATATTTTTTATCAGTTCAGGCATACAAAACACGGAAAAAATAAGAATAACTTAAAATTATTTCACAATTAGTCTTGCGGTGATAAACAAATGATACCATCAGAACAGTTAATTAAAAATATTTTGAACGATACTGACAGATCTGTTGACACCACATCTAGAAAATTTGAAAAATGCGCTGTTAAAAACATGATCAACAGGTAATCACTGTGTACTGTTGTTTTATAGTCGATGTTACTTAATTGTACATTAGAAAAGGTCAACCAATCAGCGTACACAACACCAGTCGCTGATTGGTCGATCCTGTTGCTCGATTAGTCAGTTGGCGGTGCACGACTACTCACAAAGCTGACTGCGCCCCCGTGTATTATATGCAATTTGAGACAAGCAAAACTTATTGTCCATGGGTTTCTCGCGAGGTGAAGTACTAACCCAAACCCCGCTGGGAGGGGGGAGGGGGGTCTGCACAACCACAGATTTTCCCAATAACTTTATAACTATGTCTATGATATATGATAAAACTATAGATGTCGACATGAAACTTGCAGTACTTTATGCTAGCATGCTACATCGATACATCGATTCAATATCTTTCAACACAATTTCAATTAAATTGATGTAGTACTTTGAGAGATGCAAATGACGTACCGCAACGTTCGTGTCGATGCCTTTTGTTTGTGGAAGAACCCAGGGAGAAAAAACAATAAATGTTTATAAAAATTATAGAACGCATAGACTTTCGGTGAAAATAGAGCTTTCAGGTGTTTTCATTAATAGGCTTTGCAGCGTTATTTTTAATTAACATATAAATTTATTATTTTATAAGCTTCATGTTTGGTAGGCAAAAAATTAAATTATAGGGTGGGTATTAGATGGATTTGATTGCACTTTACAGCCTGCATTCATTTTTTTCGGTTACGCACTGGGCCCTTTCGTGGCTGGACGTGTAAGGGGCCAATAAGCATGTTCAGGGGCCCTTCGAACCCGCCCAGGAGCCCTTCCAGTCTGGTTAAGGCGTCGCCTCTGACCTACATTAGGGCCCTTTGAATTTCCCAAGGGGCCCTCTGGTCTGTTCCAGGGACTCCAGGCCCTTTATTGACCTGATCAAGGATTGTGCGGCCGCGTTGTCGCCCTACCGACATGCCCAGGAGCCATCTGACCTGCTCAGGGGCCCCTCCGATCTGTCCAGGGCCCCTCTGTGCTGGTTACGGGCCCGTTCGGCATGTCATGGCCCTTCTGAATCGCCCAGGGACCCTTTCGGTGTAGCCAGAGGCCCCTCTTAACCTCAACAGAGGCCTTTTGAACGTCCAACTCCATGGGGCCTTCTGGTCTTTCAAAGAGGGTCCTGTTGGACGGTGGCCCTAAAGGGCCTCTGAAGTGCTCTAAACTCTCTAAAGACCATGCTTCGCGTGGTCTGCAGACTTTTTATAGAGTCCATGATACCGCGCTTCGCAGTCTCGTCGCCTTTTTTGGCGCGCTGCGAGCACCGAAAAGAGCCCTCTGGCCTCCAGGGGGGGGGCGGCCACTCCCTGGCTACGAGCCTGCTTAGAGGCGACCAGATGGGGCCCCTCTGAGGCGGCCCAGTGTGGCTCCTGTTTTGTTGCACTTAAAAATAAAAAACAATACAAATGCAAGTCAAAGTTTTACATTATATATTGCAATATGCATTATGCAGTGCCCAGCAGAGGCACACCACAAGGGGCACTAACAGGGCCGTACCCCCTTACGAAAATGCGGGCCCCTAGGCCCTATGAGCGGGCCCGTTGGGGGCTTCTGTGCGGTTGGTCAGTAACGGTGAGCCTATTTTCTGTTCAAAAGACACCATTTATTGGGTAACGGAATGCGATTTTTATCAGCCGTTGCAAAACTAGTGACCCTAGATCATTCGTTATTGGCTTAAAAAGGCAAAAACAAAACAAAACTGACATTGCATGAACTCAGGAAACGGCTGTGGCCCGATTGGTCCTGTTCAAATTGACAACTATTTGATTCGGCGGTATGCAACTTTATCAGCCGTTGAAAAGCTGGTTCTGACCCTAGATAATCGCTAGGACTTTTCAAAGAATTCTGAGAAATAATCGGGAATAAACTCCCCTGCCTTTTGAGTAGGACATATTATTTACTGGGATATATATGAGTGGGGGTTTTCTCATAACCATCCGTACCTATCCCCGCGTCTT
This sequence comes from Semibalanus balanoides, assembly GCA_014673585.1. NCBI lineage: Eukaryota > Metazoa > Arthropoda > Thecostraca > Balanomorpha > Balanidae > Semibalanus > Semibalanus balanoides. The sequence goes on along the minus strand of VOPJ01014665.1, from coordinate 34,784 downwards.
TGATCGTTTCCAGTTTCCGCGCCAATATGAGATAATCAATGTAATTCACTACTTACGTAAGGCTTATGCACATCACTGCCACCCTACGCTAAAGTTTGAGAATGTTACAGAACACCCCGCTGGCTCTCCTTTCTTAGTGTGTTGCCCGACTACCCTCTCAATATTGCTAATTATCGGAGGGGCGGATCTAGCCGGTCGGTATTCTGGGGGGCCAAACCGAGTGGCGTATTTCCAAAAAGTTGTGAGAGCGGTGGGGACAACAGCTTGTCAGCCAGTCGCCGATTATAAAAGATGCTTTGACCAGTGGGCGGAGGGGACAGGACTGTCGTCAGCCCGTTGTAACTGTACGACTACGTTCGAACCTTTGTGTGTTTTTTATTTGTATTGGGGAGCAAATTTGGGTTTACGGAGCCTGGGTATTGCCCCCCCCTGGATCCGCCCCTGATTAATATGTGCAGGTCCCTATTGGATCCGCAATGGTGGGGCCCCCTCGTGGCCCGACGGGCCCCCCTTGAGGTCGTGACCCCCCTTACGAAAATCCTGGTTGCGCGCCTGACCCGGGTGGACCTTGATCGAAATTTGGAGGAAACTCCATCTGCATCTTTGAACGCGCCCTCTTTCGATAACTACCCTTAAAAAACGTGCAATGCACCGCTTAAAAAGGTACATAAGTCGATGTTTACGGATTTTGATAGTTATGCGTTTATTGGAGACCTAGGTGACCTTTATTGATCGAAATTCGGAGGAAACCCCATCTTTCGTTTTTGACGCGCTCTTCTCGATTGGTGCCCTCAGTAACAAAGTACCAATGCCACTGGTTGTCCGTTAAAAGGTGCATAGGTCGATTTTGAGAGTTTGGGCGATCAGTTGTACGTTGGTGTGCAGTGGTGACCTCTGCGGTGAACCTTGATCAAAAATTTCGAGGAACACCATATGTTCATTTTGACCCGACAACACCTCAAACAGCCATGTGTCATGCCAAGTCAAAACCTCAAGCACGGCTGGGACACTATTTGATTTTCTTCAAACCAGCACCAATCGATTCAGAGCAGCGATTTACTTCGCCGTTCTAAAAGTGGTGACCCTAGGTCACTCACCATTATGACCCTGAAAACAATAAACCAAGAAAAACCGTAAAAGCCAAGTCCAAACTCAGCAACTACTAAACCGATTTGCTTAAAACCAGCACCAATCGATTCAGAGCAGCAATTTACCAGATAATTATGAAAATGATGACCCTAGGTCACCATTATGACCTTGAAAAAACTGTCAAAGCCAAGTCCAAACTCAGCAGCCACTTGGACGATTTACTTAAAACCAGCACCAATCGATTCAGAGCAGCGATTTACTTGATCAATGAGAAAATAATAACCCTAGGTCACCATAATGACCTTGAAAAAACAACATAAGAAACAAGTTTAAACTCAGCAACCACTGAACTGATTTTCTTAAAACCAGCACCAATCGATTCAGAGAAGCAATTTACCTACCCAGTAGCAAAACAGTGACCCTAGGTCACCATTATGACCTTGAAAAAGCAATAAACAAAAAAACATCCATGCCAAGTCCAAAACTCAGCAACCACTGAGTTGATTTTCTCAAAACCAAAACCAATCGATGCACAGCAACAATTTACTTAGACGTTCTGAAAAAGGTGACCCTAGGTCACCATTGTGACGTTAAAAAACAATAAACCAAGAAAAACCATAAAAGCCAAATATAAGTGGTTTGCCTTTTATGTTTTTTTTTCTTCTTATATTTGCAAGGCCATAATGGTAACCTAGGGTCATCATTTTCACAAAGGCAAGATAAAATGTTGCTCTGGATCGATTGGTGCTGGTTTTTGAGAAAATCAGTTCAGTGGTTGCTGAGTTTGGACTTGGCTTTTACAGTGTTTGTTTTTTTTTTCAAGATCACAATGGTGACCTAGTCACCATTTTCATTGAGGCTAAGTAAATCGCTGCTCTGAATCGATTGGTGCTGGTTTTAATAAAATCGACCCAGTGGTTGCTGAGTTTGGACTTAGCTTTTACAGTTTGTATGGGTTTATTGGATTATCAAGGTCATAATGGTGACCTAGGGTCACCATTTTCGGATCGGCAAATTAAATCGTTGCTGTGTATAGATTGCAAGATTGGTTTCGGTTTTGAGAAAATCGATCAAGGGGTTGCTGAGTTTGGACTTGGCACAGATGTGGTTTTGTGGTTTATTGTTTTGTTTTCTTCAAGGTCATAACGGTGACCTAGGGTCACCATATTCAGAGCACCTCAGTAAATCACTGCTCTGAATTGCTTGGTGCTGGTTTGAAGAAAAGCGGCCCAGTAGCTGTTGAGTTTGGACTTGGTTTTTACGGTTTTTCTTGGTTTATTGGATTTTCAAGATCATACATAAGCGTGAAGAAGGTCAAGGATCAAGATGGGTCGTACATATTTGTGTCTTTTAACCCGGCAGGTCTGGGGTTCTGAGCCGAAAGCCATTGGCTGGAGGGGGGTCGGGGCGAAAAACGCCCCCTCGTTATCTCCCGAGACGCCAAGTAAGTCGGCGAGCGAGTCACGCGCAAGACTTGCAATCGAGAGCCTCAACGATGATCACTCTTAGGCGTATCCGAATATTTATAAAATAAGTTCATGATGTACAGTCGACAGCATGGGCAAAGGTCAAATGGTAGTAAGTTTTGAGCATCTCCCATCCCAAAAGCCGTATATGAACGAATAAGTCGCACCCAAAGTGCTCTAAAACTGTATAGTGCACTCTCGTATAAGCAAAAGTGAAATGTATAGCGAGAAGAGTCAAGGTCAAGGTTCAGGCAAGATCAGGCTCACTACTTTGCAAGATATCATGCGAACACATGTTTTCATGAGTTTATCTTACAAAGTAACTCGATCTATGCAGCCATTTTCAGATCTGACCCATTATAAAGGGTCAAGGTTCAGTCATAAGCAGGTCAAATTAGAAATATGATAAAATATAAATTAAAAATGCATTGTATATAATCACAGTTTTGTCTGCCAGCAAACACCAGTGGGTACCATGGTATTTTTATGTAATTCTGGTAAAAGACTAAAGCCCCCTAATAACGTACTTTGAAGAAAGTGATGTCATCGACGGTATCCTACTTGAAGCAATCAGTGATTCAAAAATAGAGATATTGCTTTGAAATTCGGTTTGAGTAATGTACATATGTGGTTCTCTTACAAATCTTCGGTTTTTTGAAATTTTCAAAAAATTGTGATTTTGTGGGTTTTTTTGTTTTTTTTGGGGGGGGCAAAATCCACAAATTTCAAAAATTCGAGATAGCCATTTTCTACCCCTTTCAATTTGCTACCTGTAACGTTACTGAATTGCATTTTGCTTAAGGAATCGTCTATTTACAGCCTGTTAGAGCTTAGCTGATATTTGCGCCAAAGTGGTGTGTAGTTGACGTCACTAAAATTTGGGTTATAACTCGAAACAAAAATCGACTATTTTTTTTTTTTGCATTGGAAGACGCCAAAATTGATTGTAGAATAAGAATACCCTGAAGTTTGGCTGTGTGGTGATAGCCCGCTTGTTGGTTTGTGAAGCTATTTGTGAGAAAATCCCTGAGGGGGGCGTTTTTTCGCCCCCCCCCCCCCCCCCAGCCAATGGCGGGTTAAATAAGAGGTTGGTAGGTACTTACCAGTTTCGAGCTTCTCGACAGTGATGGTCTTATAGGGCCTTGCAAGTTGCAATAGGCTAGAAATTATTTCGACAAGAAATCACTCTTATCTGTGTGATCTTCCGACGGTGAAACGAGAGAAACGTGAGAGAAACGTAAGCAAAATATGGTGAGACATTTCTGAAGAATATGATACAAAATAGAGTGTTCAATATTGTGTTAACATGCTCGTGAACAAGATGATGGCACCCATACAGTACACTATATTTCCATAGCCGTAAGCTCTGAGTGACGTATTTGTATTACTTTGTTTCTGTTGAAAACAGAAAAACATTGATAAGAAATGTGTTATCTCTTTTTCAAATGGCATTAAACAATTTCAGTAGCAATAGTAGGAAGTTGTGTAAAAATAGACTTTAAAAAACTTTTCATTAATCATATGTATGCTATTGACGTCATTTTGGAGAAATGTCGATCAAACACCTCGTCTTTGCGGACAGTGCAATCACATCAACATACGCAACCACAAGACCAGCCTCCTCACTTCTTTTCTCCAGCCCCCTACGTTTTCTTCTCGGTTCTTTTCACACCCTCTTCTTGTCGCTACGCCGGTTTGGTGAGGTTAGTGTTTGTCTTTGTGGGTGCTATAAGATGAAATACTGATTTGGATTTATTTCCATTTCTATTTTTCACGATTACAAATCAAAATGAAATGTCATCAATGGTATTATTGCATAGTATCGGCCTAAGGGTCGTTCATAAATTGCGCTACTTTTTTTTGGGGGGGAGGTATTTTGGAGTTCAATTTTGACCTCTCAGTTGCTGGCACTAGGTCCAATTAATCAATTTTTGATGTGTCAATTTTTATGCAAAGTGGGCGGAGCTTGTCATAGGCACTGTACCTACTTAAGGATAAAAAATTGACACAGTTATTGACATTTCACTAAAAACACTTAGTCCTATTGGAAAATGGCCAGTTCACTGAAATAATCATACCATCTAACACACAACTGTTAACTCCATGCACATGGGTCATAACTCAAACTGTATGCTTAAGTTTTTTACTTTTTTCATGAAAGATTGAGACATCTTGAAGTGACAAATTACATCAAGTGTTTCTGTCATCTTCTCAAGATATCCTTTTGGCATATTAAAGTTTATATTTTCTTAAAATTAACAAACGAAATACCATGACCTTTTCCTCGAAGATATGAAAAAATTGAAAAGTTATCAAAAATTAAGTTTTCAATTTTTTAATATCTTCGAGGAAAAGGTCATGGTATTTCGTTTGTTAATTTTGACAACTATGTTCCTCGCACAAGCACTAAGCTCTATTTATATTTTCTTAGTAATTTAAACTAATTTTGTAATGCACATTAAATTATTATTAAAAAGTGATTTTTATTTTTACAAATTATTCTCTGCTTCTGCTACTGCATCAATATTTGGATTCAGTTATTTGAATTTGAGTCAAAAAATTGATTCAGGTGAGCCTTGGGATCAAATAGTTGAACTTTTAAAGTATATTGCATCAATTTCCATGATAATTATTAAATATATGGGTGGCTGAAACTTAACTATAAGATGCAATTCAAAGATTCATGTGTCATTCATCCCATCACTACTGTCCAGTGCTCCATAATTGCTATTTGAAAATCTGTCACTTTTCCCCATACCCTGACTATTAAGCTGGATCAAAATATTGATACGTCAAAAATTGATTATTTGGACCTAGTGCCAGCAACTGCACTCTCTCCTCAATGTTACACTCTGTTTATGACACTTGTCTGTAGGGGAGCAATCTGAACAGGAGTAAGATACTATCAGAGACATTTATCAGTGACAACGTTAAAATACCTACCTCAGTGGGCATCTGAAAAAGTTATGGTCTGATATATCCCTCAAAACAGGATGAGAGTTCTAGTAAGTGCCTTGGTCTCAAGAGGATATGGTGCTTGGTCCATAAATTAAAACTCAATACTCTTGTGTGTCAGACTCCCACAGCCACTCCCTTTTAACCTACATTGTACACAAAGTAAAAGTTATTAGGGCTGTGGAGTCAGGAGTTAGTTGGAGTCAGTGATTTTGGTCTTCTCAGAGCAGACATGTGCATGGATCTGAAAGTAGGATCTATGATCCCAGAGGATCTATTGAAACGCAATGTTGGATATTGATCCCATCGGATCCCACGAGAAATTACAATAGTGGATATTGGCATCCCAGTGGATCTTTTGATTAAATTTTGCAACGGATCTTTGGATCCCACAAGGATCCCATTATACACAATGAAATGGATTTATGAATCCCAACGGCATCTTTGGGTCCGACAGGATCCAACTTTGCATATTATGCAATATTATAGTATGTATTGACAAAATATAACTAAAAGGCATGCACCCATGCTAGTTTGCTTACAACGAATGAAAAGTACTGAATATAACTTTGAATAATTGGTTCCCAAAAACAGTAACATAAGTATAATGGTGGATCTGGATCCCAATGGATCCCAATGCAAAATAGCGGCCTGCGATCTCGGATCAGGCGGAACCGTCGACAATATTGACGACGGATCTATGATCCCAGTGGATCGCATCAGAACAATTGTGAAGGTTCGATCTATGATCCCAGCGGATCCGGGATCCAGATCCCACAGATCATATCCCGAGATCCGTTTTTGGGATCCGAGCACATGTCTGTCTCAGAGTCAGTATTTTTTCTGACTTTGACTTTGGCTGTCAGTTATGGGCAGTGCATGGGCAAAGTGTTTTTATGGTACATTTTATCAAACTACTGGTGGCTATGACTAAATAAATAATATACTTTTGACTTGGTTTGGTTCAATTCCCCTCTGCCCAGATCAATTATTTTTAATCAATGAGGTGGTGTGTGTAGCCACCATTGGTGAAATGAACCGTAGTCTGTTGTTGGAATGCAGATTGCAAGATCCAAACGTCAACTGCCAAGACTTTAACCGCACCATTGGCGTGGGGGAGGCGAATGCCTCCCCTCAGGGATTTTCACAATAGCTCATACAACAAAAACAGTGCTATTAATGCAAAATTTTTGGTACCTTATCATACCATCAATTTGGACGTCTTCAGTGCAAAAAAAAACAATCTTGTCGAAAAAAATGAGCTACTACACACTCACTACACCACGACTTTGACGGATAATATCACTTAACTTCTAACAGCTGTACAAAAGATAAATTCCTTGAGCAAAATGAAATACAAAAACTTTCAAAAGGATAGCAAATATGAAGGGGTAGAAAATGTGCAATCTCCGGATTTGTGAAAATGTCTATTTTGACCCCTCCCAAAATCAATCATTTTTAAATTATTTTCACAAAACCGGAAGATATGTAAGAGACACATATTTACAATACCCAAACTGAATATCTAAGCAATATCTGTATTTTTGAATCACTGATTGCTTCCAAGTATGAGTACCTCATGACGTCATTTTTTAAAATGGGTGTTTGGGGCTTTGTCGACCATGTACATGCAAATACATGGTGTCACTGTTTTGCTGAGACAAAACTGGATGATAATTATGTATTTTGTATTTGTATTATCATTTCCAATTTTGATCTTTTATGACCTGACCTTGACCTTATATCGAGTCAGGTGTGCAAATGGCTGCTATAATCGAGTTATGTGTGTAAGATAATCCATAAAACATGTGTCGCATGACCTTCCCAATAGTGACCTGATTTGACCTGATCTTGACCTTGACCTTTGCTTGCAATTTCACTTTTGCTGATACGGGAGATGCATCATACCTTTGAGAGCATTTTGTGCGATAATAGTCTAAATATACGGCTTTGGATGGAAAGTATGGCCAAAAAACTCAAATATCTAACATTTGACCTTTGACCTGACTGTGACCTGACATATGACCTTATTTATAAAATTTCGCGTACGCTTTAGAGTGGTCATGGGCGCCAATAGCTTTATAAGTGTGAGGCGCCCTACAAACCCAAATCATCATCATCTAGAGTGGTCTCATTGCGTGCTTTCGATTGTCCCCGTCCTTGCGCGTCTCGCTGCACATTGGTTTCGGAAGAATATACGAGGTGCCAGTGGCGCGAAAAACCGCCGCCCCCCCCCCCCGCCAATGGCGTTCGGCTGAAACCCCATCCAATGCCAGGTTAAAGTAATGATCACGATAAATAATTTTATAAAAATTATCCGGTGCCCTGCTAGGGGTAAAATCCCCCCCCCCCCTCCAAGGTTGTCTTCAACTTATCAGCTAGGATGTTACAGTAACCGCAGCCAGATCTTCAGAAAGGGGGAAGGTCAGTCATGGTGCCGCCTTAAAAGTACACCCCTGAATATGACATATTTGATGGATTTTTGCCCTTTATTTTGTGAGGGCCCCTTTTTTAACAATTTTATTTATCAACTTCTGATGACCTGGATTGGACCAGGACCCATCCTTCAGGCTCTAATGGGCACCTGGGCAGATTCGAGAAGCCCCTGAACAGACTCAAAAGTCCCCTGAGCAGACGCAATGGGCCCCTGGACATGCTCAAGAGGGAGGCCCTTGTTTTTGGGGGGCTTATTGGGCTCAATAGGCCCCGGACATACTCGAGAGGTCCCTGAACAGGTTTTGTGCCCCTAAGTGGGCTCAATAGGCCCCTGGACATGCCCAAAGAGACCCCTGGGTTAGCTTCGAAAGCCCTTGGCATGCACTAGAGTGACCCCTCGCCTGGTTTGAGGGCTCCTCTGTGGCTTTTTCAAAGCAATTCACCTAATGCAAAGGGTATCTGGGCCAATCTTGGTTGGCCCCCTGCATCTGTAAGGGGGAGGCAAATGCCCCTTTTGCCCTTCCCTCTGGCTGCGGTACTGGATAGATATCAACGTAAAACTTACAGTACCCACCTTATGCTGCATAAATTATACGTCTTCTCACCAAATTTCAATGCAATTGATGTAGTACTTTGGGAGATAATGGTGTTTTGATGTCATGTCATGCCAGTTTTCGGTGGAAAAGCGATAAATGCTTGAAAAATCCGTAGAAAACCAAGTTTTGATGCAAAGTTGGTAACCGAAAAACGTCGTAAAAAGTGAAATTTACATTATTTTGAAAGACTAGTCTCGGATTCCTTTTTTTTTACTTTGACCACCTATAATAAAAGATCGGAGAGAAATTATAACATTAGTATAACAATTTTGTTTCAGAAAGACTATTAAAGAAATATATATTAATATATATATATATAGTATATATATAATATACCATATATATATATATAATATATATAATAATATCATATACTAGGTGCCACTTATTAGGGTGTATTTCATGTTTTTTGAATTCTATCGGAGGACGCGGCTTGTTTCTAGCGTTGCCATTTTCGTCTTAACGAATATTGGAGATGTGGCTAAAATATTTTTGGTGTGTGGAAATTCAATAATAATTTAGATACATGCACTCAACGAGGTCAAAGTCTTCTACTCTTAAGCAACAATTAGATATCAATATGACGCTCGCTCTAGTATTCTATAACAACCAGATGTGGGTGTTCCGACTTAGATAAGCTTTCTTCTAATGCCTTTGACAAAACAGCTATGAGCTGGCCTTCATGATGTTTTGGTTATCATGCCGCAGTTATAGTTGTCGACTGTTGTTAGCCGTTGTCCTAGTTGGAGAAATAGTGAGACAGACCAGACGGACGACAGACGGACGGTCAAAAGTTTGGTTTGTTCGAAGTCTTACCTGCAGAATGATGCTAAAGAAACTTATATAAGTATTATTACATGACCCTTAACACGAGTTTATCTTGGCTCTCCGCCGGATCTGGATCCATGCAAAGAGGACCGATATTAGCGCCTCTCTTTTGAGCACTCTATATCTTGCCTACAAATCACAGGATCTCCTCAAGATGGATGTTGCTCTATGTAGAGAATAACTCGAGAAGACGGTTTGCTTGAATTGACTTGCCGCTACACACACCTAACTATTGGGAGAAGGGCGTCCAAGGCGTGTTCCTCGGTCCTGTTACTGGACCTCACATTGACTTCTCTGTCTCGAATCGCCTCCGCACTGGGGACTTAAGTCGATCAAACCAAATGAAGCCCTTCGGGATGGACCATGCTACGGCAGCACTGCAAGGACGCCCGCGACAACCTGCGTTTTCGAAATATTTAACGGCCACGCGACGAACTACAGTTGAGAGAGACTCTAGAGCGCTCTGTTTTACTGTGGTCCTTGGTTATGTACCGAACAAGTGGTGTTTTCGGTTTCGCTCCGTTTCGGTTGCATTCTTATCATCGCGCGCTGGATGGAAAAAAGTTTCTATTTGCGCATCCAGACGTTCCTGTTCCGGAACATTTTCAGATGTGTTAAGCAAAGGGGCTGCAATCAGGCGATTCACCATCCTTTGCCTATGTCCATCTACAGAAAGGCCTGCGGTACAAAGTTATGCTTCGACAACAGCCCCAGCCCATCGGACTCGCGCTGCTCAAGGCCCCGTCTATTTATCCGGACTCAGCGGAGGGCCAAGGCGACAGGCGACTATCAGTTGGCCAGGCACCTATTAGCCAGCCTTGAGGCGAGACGCACCTCTTTCTCCTAGCTCTATCTTTGACGGATAATTTCGACCTGGGTGACAAAGCGGGAGGGGATTACAGCGATGAAAGAAGATGAGCGAAGGGATCGGAGGTCCCCGCGGCGTGTATTAATGTGGACTTGTTCCAATGTCAATACCCAACCTCCTCTTTCCATATCGCCAGACAAGCCATTGTGCCTCACAATTGTGCCACAACGACTACCTATCAAAGGAGTATTTAAGGTTTTCCTGGAAAACAATCAGCACCGCCCATTCCTGACTCAGGATCGTGGAGGTTTGAAGGAGTGCGCCGACGAAATTTAGCCTTTCATCGCAGAGCATCCCATTTCCGAGTCCAGGCCCTTCAAGTCGTCAACGACTTTGATGGGAGTGGTGTGGATTGCCAGTCCCATCTACTGGGCCCTTACCAGCAAGACGTGACAACCAGAAGAGTGAAGACCACGGGCACTGGGCAGTTACTCTTACAAGTGGTCGAGAAGCACCGCTGTGGCTTCAAATCAAACGAAAGTCAACCATGACCTCAGCAATTTAGGCAGCAATGGGTGGAAGATTGGCGCCCATGATACCCTTCCCCTTGAAGGGCTAATACTTAAGTTGAGGGGACTTAGAGTTGAAAGTAAGAAGTCCAGTGACACGTTTTGGGTCAAGCTTAGTAGTTTGACAAAACTAGGTCATTTTTTATTTACTACAGACATAGAACATAATTTTTCTAAAATGCCTATTTTTCGAGAATATATAGAAACTTTGACCCTCTTGAGGCAGTTCTAAATTGTATTGCTTATTGTATTTCAAAAATATTTTACTCGCGATAGTTTAAGAGAAATTGGAACCAGAATCGGTGCCGTCCCGAAAACCAAAATTTTAAACTTTCGAAATAAGAGCCCCTTAATTTATATATAAAGGAACTACAGCGATCGGACGATTACCCAAAACCGATTTTAAAGCGTAGGTATTATTGTACTCATATTGAAGCTATGGAGCTTAACCTGATTCCTCTATGCTCTGTGTAAATCATTACGTCATTTTTAAAGTTAGTGTTTTGTCTTTTATTAACAAGATACGGACAAATAAATGTCACTACTGTATTTGTTAGGCAAAACTGGTCTAGAATCATGCCTTTTTTATTTAGATTAACCAATCTGTATTTTATAATATACCATATATGACCTGACCTTGACCTTATATGGTGTGAGGTTGTGAAAATGGCTGCTATCATCGAATTATACATGTACAATTTATCATAAAGCATGTGAAGCATGACTTTCGTAGACCTCTTGCCAACAGTGCCCTTTTGTGACCTGATCTGGTCCATTGCCCTCCGTTCCTTCCAACTTTGTGCAGAGAGCGAAGCCTCTTGTTGCCACTCTTTAAGCTGTTCTTGCCTTCTGTTTGTATGCTTGTGCCTGTGACATACTAAGTGTTTTTCCTCCGCAGTTTAAAAAGGCATCTGGTGGAAACACTTCAAACCATGTCGTCTATCACGAAAGGTTAGTACTTTGTATTACGATCTTGTCTGGTAGGCTACGAAGCTGTCGATGATTGCCATGTCAACGGCCAGATGGAGATCACTGTGGAGGACATGTGACATATCCTCCAAGCTCCGATTAGTTAGAAGAAGCAAGCAAACGTACTGTCAATGGGCATTCGGATCATTACTTGTAATTTATTTCTAGCTTATCATGTGATTTCTTAAATATATCCGTATCGAGGATGTGGAACTTTACAAGCGTATTTGAACTCTGTTTTAGGAATTTTCATCGTGGGTGCTAAGCGCACGCCGTTCGGAGCTTTCTGCGGAAAGTTGTCCAACAAGACATGCACGGACCTTCAGGAGGTGGCCGCTAAGGCGGCGTTGCAGGCGGCCAAGGTCGACCCCAAGCTGGTGGACTCGGTTGTCATCGGAAATGTCCTTTCCGTAAGTCGTGTGTTGCACCTTCTGGTGGGGACTGGCGCGCGTTGAAGCGTTCTCTCTGGCTATGACGGCTGAATTCGGTTGTGGTGGGTGACTCGCGGATCAGGGAGCGTATCTGCTGTGTCATGGTACCCCGACTTGGTCTGTGTTTGATCACGTTTGGCTGCGCCTTAAGTCAACGACCTTTGATCTTTGATCATTCGAACCTTGTCCTTGTTTGACGTCCTCAGCAGCAAATGTGGCCGTTTGACCCATCGCTGGTTTTCTGGTCTTACTGAGTTACGTGATTGAGTAAGCCAAGTTAAGACTGATAATTAATGTATTTATAATCATTTTGCACCACACATTTACTCTGAGGATTGTGATTGAATGGACTTCTGACACCAGGACCCGTGCAAAGCAAAGCTTGTTCGCGTATCCTGAGTCAGGATCCTGAGTCGCAATCGGATGTTGGGGTCAGGATTCCTGACCCCAACATCCGATTGCGCTATTTTAGGTCATCAACAAATTTAAGCGTCAAAATGGTAACGGCCTGTTGGCCCGCTGGCTTCATCTGACCTTGAACGCCAGTAAACCAATTTGTAATTAGGTTGTATGTGTGATCCTTTTGACCTCAAACCAATCAAGCTCCTTTGTATTGTTCCGGACACCCAGTGCGCTAGTTGTTTAGTTGGAACCTGATGTAAAATGAATAATACTGAATCATTACAAACAAAAGCCTACTAACTTAATTATTAATAATATGTTGATTTACCATTGATTCCCTTTTAGCTTATCTACAACATGCTTACATTCGAGTTCTTCACAGTTATCCTCACGACTCTCTTGCACATTGTTTGAACTGCGCACTTCGTGCTCATGCCAGATAGTGCATGTTTATCACTGTACCGTATTTGTTCACTCTGCGACGGCACGGATATTGTACTGACTGGTGAATTGCAGTATTGCGAGCGTCTCGTCTGCTGTCAAAATGATTGCGAATGCCGGCTCCGGGCAAACTGGGCAAAACACGGGATGTTGTCAGCTGTACTGTTCTCTGCTTACAACCTGCCTGACATTAGTATGTGGTTCATGGCTGTATGCCAGTATATGCCAAACCTCATTCCGTGTCTTATTTCCACAATTTTCATTCCATTTTAGTCGTAGCCCTGGTGCATGCAGCAACATTACAAAATATCGATAAAGTTGCATATAAAGCATGTTGTCATGGTCTGATGCTTTGCCCGGCTGACAGCTGCCCTCGTTATTCCAGTATGTGCGGAACGTCATGCTTGTACCCGATCTGAGAATTGGGCATTGCACCCTGAACCTAAGGACATCGATCCCGCCACGTCTCCCGTCCCGTTTGTCCGCTATTTGGACGCCAAATAACCCTTAGTAGTTGTGGCGCCCATACAACCCCAGTCATCATTATCTCTCCGCGTTTTCGACCGTCTGTCTGACCTGCCGACTCGTGTTTCCGCCTGCTGCAGTGTTCGTCCGGGGATGCTGCGTACATTTCCCGGCACACGGCTCTGCGTCTTGGCTGCGATGTGGCCACCCCAGCCCTCACCGTCAACAGGCTGTGCGGCTCCGGATTCCAGACTCCTTATATGCGAAACAAGCTTTCGGCGCTAAGCCATTATCAAGTTTAACTTGATAATGGCTTAACTTGATAAGTTTGAAGTTTAACTTCAAACTTGATACTGGCTTAGCGCCGAAAGCTTGTTTAGCATATTAGGAGTATATTTTTCAAAAAATAAATATTTTTGACATGTGTAAGATCATTTTTTCATACTTATGAATTAATATGGCCATGTCATCCATCCTCACACACATAATTTTTTTATCAAACTGACATGGGCATTCGTGCAGAGAAGTGTTGTGAGCAATGGTAAAGATGCCTTCGGTATTCGCTCTACTTGACGCTCACAACACTGCAGAGAAGTGTTATGAGCGATGGTAAATACACCTCGGTATTCGCTCTACTTGCCTTGTGCTTCAGTGGTGTGTGACGTTGCGCTAGTTTAGTCAGTCACCATCTTCTGCTGATATGAGAGACCTCATAGTCGTTGCACCTTATTTTATGGATGGTGTTTGAGGCGTACGTGGTTAAATTAAGTATCACCAGCGTTGCGCAGTGCACACGTGGCCGAGAGTCACATCTCTTGCGTAATCGTCACCCGTTGGGCAATGCCTGACGTTGGCGGCGCTGTGCCCGTGTCTCTGCAGGACATCACGATGGGCGACTCCCAGATCGTGCTGACGGGCGGCAGCGACAACATGACGCAGGCGCCGCACGCGGTGCGTGGCCTGCGCACCGGCGTCAAGCTCGGCACCAACCCGCAGCTCGAGGACATGATGTGGGAGGCGCTCACCGACCAGCACTGCAAGACGCCGATGGGCGTCACCGCCGAGAACCTCGCCGAGAAGTACAACATCACCCGCCAGGAGGCGGACGAGTTCGCCATCGGCTCGCAGCAGAAGTGGAAGGCCGGTGAGTGCAGACTGTCTTCTGGTTATACTGTCTTATGAGATGATAAAGGCCGCATGAGAAGCGGTATGGATGGGCGGCATGTGACCTTTGTCGTCGGCCCGCCCTTAAACCCCAATCATCATCATCATCATCATGAGAAGCGGTATGGTAAACTACGCGCCGGTCGCAAATTGATGCATATTGGTTTAAGGAAAGCGTAACTGTTTGTGTGTGCTGGTGTGTACTTACTTACTTTCTCATGCAACACGTTGAGTTGAGTTATGTCTGATCTCTTCTGACAGCGAACGACGCGGGCGTGTTTAACGACGAGATGGCCCCGGTGACGATCAAGGTGAAGCGCCAGGATACGGTGATGGATACGGACGAGCACCCGAAGCCCAAGGCCGACGTTGCCAGCATCTCGAAGCTGCCGTCCGTTTTCAAGAAGAACGGCACCGTCACCGCCGCCACCGCTTCGGTGAGTTGAGACGATGCCCCTCGAATGGTGGCGCCCGTTTCGGATACTGAGCTGGTTGCTTGCAAGGCAGGAAAGGGTCGAGTAGATGCTTATGCTCTGATTGGCTGTCGTGTTTTAGCTGGATTGGTTTCATGAAAGCGTTGCATAATGAATTATGGTTTGTATGACGCTGTTTGTAGTTTTAGCATGCCAGAAATTAAATGTCTTCAAATCAACATGTTGTATTTGTAGCTTTAGGCGTTGTACTAATTGCAGTTAAAACAGCTGCAAGTATCTTGAAAAAGAAATTGAACTCACAAGTAAGACAAAGTAGGGATATTAGATTGATGGCGGTCATGTGTAGAATAGATAATAGGCATAGGTTTGTGGTGAAGATCAAAAGATCCCAAATACAACTCACCGAAAGGAAATAAAATGATGAGCACGTTTAGTATTGCCATTTAAGTTATCAACTATTTTGGGCTCACGTTTGCAATCAACTCAAAACTATTGTCAATGCGGTATTGTCATGCTGTGCCGCCCGTCGCTGTCCTGCAGGGTATCTGTGACGGCGCCGGTGCAGTGGTGCTGGCCTCGGAGGCGGCTGTCAAGCAGCACAATCTGACGCCTCTGGCCCGCCTGGTCGGCTACGCTGTCGCTGGAGTGGAACCCACCATCATGGGCATTGGCCCGGCCCCGGCCATCCGCAAACTGCTCGAGAAGAGTGGACTTACGCTCAACGACATCGCTCTGGTGGAGGTAAGAGTCGGGAAGCACTGTGCTTAAACGCTACCCACATACTTCATAGTCGTTATCTGGCAGCGATGATTCGTGAACTGTTTCACAAGTAGTTCGTTCGTAATTTTAACCTCAACTATAGTCTGTTTTTTATTCTTCTTCAATTAAGGATATTTTTTATTTGCGATGATTTGTGAACTTTTTCACAAGCAGTTCGTTCGTAGTTTTAACCTCGATTACTATAGTCTTTTTTTGTCATTTAAGGGTAATTTGTCTTATTTGAAACAGGACGGTAGTCTGTTTTGACTCTATTAGATGCCGATGTGCATATACAACAAAAATATATCTGCGGGAAAACACTGGTTTGGCACTGTACGTACACTAAGGTTCGACCATACTTTCTTGGTCAGTCATACCGAGTATCGAGCTGGTTACTATCTGCACATGATAGCACAAGTTAGCAGCCTCAGCTTGCCGTTCTGACGATGCCGCATGTTCTCACGCTGCCTCCTCTACCATTCCCAGATCAACGAGGCGTTCGCGCCGCAGACAATCGCGTGCCAGCGCGAGCTGGAGCTGGACCCGTCCAAGCTGAACACGTGCGGCGGCGCCATCGCGCTGGGCCACCCGCTGGCCGCCTCTGGCTCGCGCATCACTGCCCACCTGGTGCACGTGCTGCGCCAGCGCAACGAGAAGTACGCCATCGGCTCGGCCTGCATCGGCGGCGGCCAGGGCATCGCCATCCTGCTGGAGAGGATGTAGACCAACTGGTGGAGCAGAGAAGCACCCAGGGAGCGAGCCGGGCGTCGGTGCCAGCCGTGCCGACCGCTGCGGGGATGGAAACAATGCAATGCAACTCTGGCCTTTTTTGGCCGCGTAATTTCTTTTCAAGTGGATATATCATGTACGATGGATGGTGTAGTTGGATTTTAGTCGTCAGCGATGTCAACAATATTGCACTAATTTGAAAAGGAGTGACATGCAGCAATACACCCATTAGTGTGTATGCTTATTTTCATAGAGGTCAGATGTGGAGGGAATGGGGTTACAAATATACATCTTATATATATGCACTTTGCTTTATGCTTGAATTTGACGTTCCGGTCATCTTGAGGACCGTCCGCGCAGCATTCTTTCTCGAGTCGGGAGCTGGCTAGTTGGGTACAGTTGCCCGCAGCCCGCAGTTGTACACAGTAAGGTCCCGCTTATTTTAGCCTCTAGCGCGTGCTTGGCAGCGGATAATAACACAATATGTAAATATGCATTTGAAGCACTAAGCGCTTCAAACTAGTATATACATACATCATACATGTCATGGTTTGTCTGATTAGGATACTTACCGGCGCGGATCTAGGGTGCGCTAGGGCGCCCCCGCCCCTGAACCTGATCGCGCCCGTAGGGCGTAGGGTGCAGCTTTTGTATGTGGTGCCCCCTGACCCGAGATCCTGGTTCCGCGCCTGCGCATTAAACCCCAAAAATGCTTCTTGGCGGGGTAACCTGTCTTGTGGCGCGTTATGGGTCGGGGCGTCGAAACGCCATGAAGTTGGAACCAGCGAGAATATGTGACGTCATCATCTAACATTACTATCTGAGGCCACCGACATCCATTACTACCTAGACCGCCAACCGCCAGCTGGCGGCCGTGCCGACACTGGTACAGGCTATAACACTACTGGGGGGCAAAACAGCGCCATAGGACTAATGTATAAATTTCAAATTTTAATAGAAATGACAAATTTGTGTTTGGGATCAATCTAGAATCTCCAGCGAATAATATGATACTACTTTACACCATATTTATTACGCGCAGCTCAGTCAGGGCCCGTTTAAGTTGCCATTTATCATTAGCTTCCTATGGCGTTCGCGATTTTCTGCCCCAGCATTGGGCAAGTGTGGGAACGGGCCGCCCGGCGTATGCGGCGCGGGAGTCGCGGTCTAGGGTAGTATGGATGTTCAGATGTCCTGAGGCCCGTTCACGACCACCTGCGGTTCGGCGGTTTTCAGCAGGCGCCCCCTTTCCTCATGCGTCACCACAGACAGGCGTCTCTTGAACACTGAATACTGCGCGCGCCACTTTACGTGACATTTCATCCTGTGGTTCGGCGGTTGCTTCGATCCAACCGCCACCAACCGCAGCCGTGTGACATCATACATTGCACCCATCCCCACTTTTAGATACCCCCTCCGCATACCAACCACTGCTGACCGCCGAACCACAGGCAACCGCAGGGCCATGGGCATGAACACTGAACAGGCCTCAGGAGTCTGCTCTCCCACTAGCTACAGGGGCGGACACATCACAGCCTCGCGAGGAAAGTGGTTCACCTTTCTGAAAGTCGTAATGTATACGCCGCTTGTAGTGCAAAATATGAAGTAATTGCTGCCGAACATGATTATGACTTTCGTGTATCTCAAGCAGGTGCTTAATTCACAACACAACAACTTAACAAAAAGTTAATTTTAAATATTTTGATTTGTCTATCAATACATTTTGGCGTAATGAGAGGGAAAACCTTCACGCTGGGCCAAATCATTGGCTACAACTTTTTTCAGACATTTCTGGCGACTCGAATACAAACGAATCCTTGTTTATCACCTCTATAGAGTTCAGTGTTTATCANGACATCATACATTTTAAAACACGCGGTCGGCTCGCGGCTTTTACGGCGGCGCGCGAGCTGACGTCACGCACTACCAACTCGTCGGCTCGCGTGACCGTCGAGCCACTTGCAACTCGCGAGAGCCATGGGCAGCCGAACAGCGCTCTGAACAGGCCTCAGGAGTCCTGCTCTCCCACTGAGCTACAGGGGCGGACACATCACAGCCTCGCGAGGAAAGTGGTTCACCTTTCTGAAAGTCGTAATGTGTACGCCGCTTGTAGTGCAAAATATGAAGTAATTGCTGCCGAACATGATTATGACTTTCGTGTATCTCAAGCAGTGCCTTAATTTCACAACACAAGACAAACTGTTAAACAAAAATTTAAATATTAATTGATTTGATACTTATTCGAATACATTTGTGGTAATAGAGAAACCTTTCACGCTGCCAAATCATTATGGTCACCAACTTTTTTCAGAGCATTTTCTGGCGACTCGGAAATACAAACGAACCCTTGGTTATCACTCTATACCCTCTATTAACAGCTGTAGCTCCCGCCCAGAAATCGCGCTAGCTTTTTTAGAACGAGCCCTCTATAAAGAGTTTCAGTGCTCTTATCCAAAACAATAGCATTGCGAAATAGCGAGCGCAACAGCGTTGCGAAAATCTCTTATGTAATTTTATTTCTTTTAAAGAATTGTCAATAGCAAGGCTGTATAAACCAATAGTTTGTGTTTTGCACTTTTATTCTGGTGAAGCCACGTCAGTCAATATATTATACTGGTGAAGCTGTAGGTGGTTGGGTGAGTTAATCATAAACACAAATTATTATTACACTGCTTAGGAAATAGCAAGGTAATTTAAGGAAATAGTTATAATAGAAGAGTTGGCTGGCAAGGGTAAGGCACGGTGGATAAGCCTCAGCGTGTTTCGCCTGATGAGTTTTCACTGCCCTCCGCCTGCGGCCTATCAACACTCTGCATTATCCAATGGATGCTGAACCTATATCAGTTGGGCAAACTACGGGAGGCGATCAAAAAATGGACGATCAAAAAATAGATTTGTGACGTCACAAAATGGGCGGAAGCAAATTTCCCTTATAAGGAGATCCGATCTAAAAATTGATTGATTTGCTGACATCCCTCACCTTCAAACCAATTATCACACTAAAAAATGCTCATCACGCGCTAAATTTGTTTTCAATTGAATCGGCACGAATCACTCGATCATATATGCCTGTACCGGCAAAATCGATGTTGGACTTGGCAGAAAATGCAAATAGCAGCAAAATGCCAAAGATCCAAACGATGCAGTACAGGGCATATATGACTCGAGTGATTTCGTGCTATTGACTGATTTCAATTGAAAAACAAAAATTACGCGTGTGAAATGAGAACATTTTTAAGCGTGATAATTTTTGGTTTTGGAAAGGGAGGATGCAGCAAATAAATCCATTTTTAGTTATCGGATCTCCTTTATAAGGCATTGCTCCGCCCATTTTGTGACGTCACGATCTATTTTTTGATCGATCCATTTTTTATCGCCTCCCCGTAGTTTGCCCAACTGATATGGCATATGCTGCCTATATATGCTGCAACCTATCTTCCGCATTCTGAAGGTCTCTTTCACCTCCATTCTGCCACTGCTGGTGGTGTTCCTTGCCATTCGCTTCTGTCTGGAAGCCGGTAGCTCAGGTAGGGGAGGCAATTGAAGCACTGAATCCAGAAGTGCAGCGTGCTCAGGCATACTCCAGGACCAGGGACCATGTTGGTGACGGAGCCATCCGGCGGCAGCTGCAGGGTCGTTGAAGTTCTTCTGCATGAGACCACACATGCTGCAGCAACCCCAATGCCTTATACGCACACCACACAGAAAGACACCCAAAGCTATTGGTAGCTGCATCCATTGGCATAACAAGCAAGGCCAAGAGCCTTTGCTTGTAAATTGTCAATCTGGCCTACCGTGTGGTAGGCCAGAAGCCTGCGCCGCCGCCCCAAGCTGGGTCGGGTCATGCCAGCCAGGTCGCCACGATAAGTTCTTTAAATGACTTTTCTGAAAACGTCATATGTGAGGAGGTCCTATTTAAGCAAGTATAATTCCAAAATACTCACTGAAAACGAAACATAACACCTTCCAATATATTCCAATCAATTTCTGCCATCTGTTTGATGCCTCATTTCCCAAGTATTTTCCGGAACACAGGCGCCTAGCCACGTTTGGAAAAACAGGACATTTTTTTTGCTACACAGCTTATTTTGGAGTTAACTGCAGTGTGTGGTAGCAAGTTTGGACAGATTATTAAAGCCCTACAACGTTAAAATATGCCAAAATGAAATCTAACGATAACTTTGGACAATCTCCATCCAATGAGTTGCATTTGTAGGCATAAATTCAGAAATCAGGTTTTTTGAGTAAATTCAGGCTAAACTGGCATTCGGCCGCATGTGCACCGAGGCCTGGCCGCGCCGGGTGGTAACCGCTCTTTGATGGGCTCGTATCCCCCACCAGTCTTCTGGGGAAGACCGGTCGCCGCCGTTGACGTCCACCAGCTGGAGCTGGGGACACTGGACCAGCTCTGCCCCAATGGAGACACAGAGTTGGCAGAACCCTCCCGGAGCTCGACAGTGCAGACGACTGCATGAGAGGCCCGCCCTCTGCCACAGTTGCGCTGGGGATGAGGCCGGACACTCCCAGACTATTGTCCTCTGCTGCGCTGCCGGCTCTACGTGCAGTCGAGACTTCGACTAATGGGCACCATCAGCCTCAACCCGGAAGACGCGTGGGGCGACGAGGCGGTGGCGGCCCTGGGGCCGCACACAGGACCCTCCAGAACCGTACAACTACGCCTCCTTGAGACCGGAGGGAATCACAACAACAAGGTGGCAAAATGCCCACGAGGTGGGGAGGTGGATACGCCACAACACATACTGTTACCTGCGTGGGATTGATTGGGCTTCGGCTCCAGATCCCCGTCATTTGGAACATACTACCAAGATGCGAGGAGGTCCGGCACTGCGGCACTGGTGGTCTTGGTGGCCGCCTCCAGGGCCCTCCAGAGCCGTACGGCCACGCCGCTGGGAGCTGCCCGCGGCTGGAGGATACCACAGCCACCTCCGTCGCTGCCTGTGTCCCGGCCTCCGTCACTGGCTGCATCGCAGCCTTCGTCACCGACTGCGTCACGGACTGTGTGGTGACCGCGTCCCGGCCCCCGTCACTGGCTGCATCGCAGCCTTCGTCACCGACTGCGTCACCGACTGTGTGGTGACCGCGTCCCGGCCCCCGTCACTGGCTGCATCGCAGCCTTCGTCACCGACTGCGTCATGGACTGTGTCGTGTCGGTGACCGCGTCTCGGCCCCCGTCACTGGCTGCATCGCAGCCTTCGTCACCGACTGCGTCATGGACTGTGTGGTGACCGCGTCCCGGCCCCCGTCACTGGCTGCATCGCAGCCTTCGTCACCGACTGCGTCACGGACTGTGTCGTGGTCGCGTGACCGCATCACGTCCCGCCCCCGTCACTGGCTTGCATCGCAGCCTTCGTACACCGACTGCGTCACGGACTGTGTCGGTGACCGCGTCCCGGCCCCCGTCACTGGCTGCATTCGCAGCCTTCGTCACCGACTGCGTCACGGACTGTGTCGGTGACCGCGTCCTCGGCCTTCCTGTCGATAAGCAGTGACCAACCGACCGCTGGCGACTGCGGCCCGGCCTGACGGTTCACATCCAGTAAGTATTCGGCTCACTGCTATTGACTGAATAGTCTGAAATGAACTGAATGAATTGGAAGCATTTGCATTTTAGCCTTTGACTTATAATTGGGAGGTTATGAGGTCACTCTGATATTATGTAACCAATACCAAAATATGAGATAGCAGAATTGTTGGTACTTCGGCCTTATTGAATCCTGCAAGTTCCAAACAGCTCGGTCAAACACTGGTACACCGTACAACTACACAGTCCACATAAGCATGACCTTGGTCACACACTTTTGTGTATGTGGGTTAACATGACCTGATCTCTGAGGTGATCCGAGGGCAAAAATTGCACACAATATGGATGGGTAGTTGATGTCCGAACCATGGTCGAATCCAGAGGGGAGGGCAGGGGGCCATGCCCCACCCCCACCCCCACAAAAAACATACCTGAAATCGTCGCAAATTTTACACATCTGAGATAGTACAAAATGGAAGCAACTTTTACGAAGGAAAGTTTGTTTTATCTCAGTTACTGATATATAGCATGCGAAATCCGATAAGTTTTCACAATTAATGAGATTTGTTTTGGAACCCCCCCCCCACTCAAACTTTGATCAAAACCACCCGTTCTGGGAATCCGCTTATGACCCAAACAGCTGTCGTTTTTTCCCGCTATTCTCGGAAAACCTGTAGGAAAACAGTGCGTCAAAATGCCCTTCCGGTCGGTGCTGGTAATTTGACCATTTGTTTTATAAGCCTGATTCAATTGTTTTATAGCCTTGACCAATTGGTTTATAAGCCCTTGTATCCCATTAAAATGTTCTTAAACGATTACAGTTAACCCACGCCCTCAGCCACCTTCGCCTGGTCCGGGCCTGGTGGGGGTTTTTTGGGGTTAACCCCAAAATTGGTCAACTATGACCCCTTCTAACTCTACAAGTAAAGGGGCTTTAAAAAAGGACGCGGAACAAAACGTTTCATAAGTCTCGAAAACAAAATTATAGACATTCCGCAAATTCTTCTTTCGGAGTCCTATGGTGTCTGTGTTTTGGCTTAAGTCAATGTTGTGGTCACCAGAGGTCATCAAAGGTATAATTTTCCAGTTTTACGGCTTCGTTTTGAACAACCCCAAATATCTCGAGAACTATGATCGCTAGGAACAAACGGAGAAAGGCAATCGAAAGTTCATGCAAAACAAATGCAATCACCATATAGGTGTTTGCATAGGTGTCCTCAGATTTTAGCTCTGGTCAATAGTTCAGGCTCCAGAGGTCGTCAAAGGTCACGAGGTCATTTGTTTCCAACAGGTTTTTTCCGATGATCTATCTGATGCATATTCTCTGAATAGGAAGCTTTTATATATTTTCCTATTCACTTATAATGGGGAGCTCAAGAAATTGACCTGACCTTAGGTCACCAATAAAAAAACGAGATATACGAATTGTAGGTACTTATTAAAAGGCCTTGAAATCCTGCAAGCTTAAAATATCGAGCAAAGACTGTGCTTTGTCACTATCACAAACATTGTTGGAGGTAAGGTCACTTGACGTGACCTGGTGAGCTGCCCTGAGATGACCTGAGGCATAGATAACAGTAGACCTGGATTTGACACGAAATCAGGTCACTGCAGTAAGGGGCCGAAAATGCAATTCTACATCGAGAAATCGCGAAAACAGATGCCATCCCCAGAATCAATATTTCGGCAAGCACAGGTGGTCTGATCAGCCATGGCGACAAACACACGACGTGTAAGATAAATATTGGGCTAGTGTAAATGCAGTGTAAGTCTGAGAATAGCGCGTGGTCATGGGTGGAGAATCGTTAAAAGTTGGTGTGGCCGGCGCAATGGCCGGATCCAGCCACTCTCCGTGGAGGAGTTGGGGGAGGGGTAATAGATGGCAAAAAGCTAATTCCATTTTTTCCTGAAAATTATTTTGAGCCGATCACCTTATTTTGGTACTTCCAGCTTTAGAAATTACTTCCAATTCACAGCTGTGTAAGACTAGCTCGCGTTACTGAATTGCATCTTAATATAAGTCTTACTTTAGTACCTATACCTTAACCCTCACACCTACGTGGAGGCTGACAAGTCCTCCCCAGAAGGTTTCTTCTAAATAATCGGTCTTACACATGCTGCGTATCTTTCCTGAACTTTTGGTAGCTTGAGTTTACAACAATTATCATATTCTGCCGCAATTTCAGTGAAATCGGTAAGGGACTTCGGAGATAATTACGTTTTTGATGATGTATGTTCGTAAAAAAATGTTTGAAAATCATTAGAAAAACAATGCCAGAAAACTGCAAAGTGCAAAAACAGAAATAATAAAGATAAACGGTCATTGCTTAATAATAGCAATTTCTGTATTTCGTTGTAAAGAGGTTGTTCAAAAATGACAATTTGTGCTAAAATAATAATTTTATTCAAAAAGAAAAAACAACTTATTTTTCAGCGTTTCGATTACAAAATCAACATCAGATAATGAAAAATATCACCGTTTTCTTTTCAACGTAAAATAAGAAAACACTGTCATGATAAAAAACCTTACAACACCATCTTGTGGGAATTTGTCCATCGCTTTCACGCTTAAACAAAATGTAAATGCCATCCATAGCCCTGACCATTGAGATCACAAATACATGATCTCCATGTTACCAATCAACGCTGTCATACACATCAAAACTTCGCAAAAAAAACACACTTCACACGACGCCCAGTAAGAGATCATGATATACATGAATGTACATATAGATGATCTCTACCCGGCAGTGCATGCTCTGCAGAGCTCAAATCAAATGACAGCGCTGAACAGGAATCAAATAAAGATAATCGTGATATATGATCCCTGACAAAGCTGTCAAACCGCTGAGCAATGCAAAACATAAAAAACCATACCCTGGCAAAGTCATCCCTGCATAACTAAGGCAGCAGCTTAGAAACAAACAACCGATAGATGGCAGATCCTTCACCGTAACCTTACCAAGCAGTTAGAAGAATAAACAAGGCATTTGCGGTTAAAGCATTCTACCGATTACCGAATCAAATTTGTCCCTAAACTGAGAGTTACCTAAAACATAGAAAAACCGGAAAAACGAAATCACATGTTTACGTAAGACACCAAGAACCTATATTTAGTGATCAATAGTGGGGTTGCTCCTCTGAATATAAAATAAATTCAGCTATGCGCAGGTGGTAAGCGTGAAAGCGACGACAAATTCCTACAAGAAAGAAGTGTACGTGTTTAAAACTCATACAGTGTTTCTTAATTTTGACGTGAAAAGAACGGTGATATTTTCATTCTCTGATGTTGATTTGTAATCGAACCGCGTAAGAATAATTTTGATTTTTCTTTTGAATAAAATAATATACTTTTTAGCACAAATGGTCATTTTGAACAGCCTCTCTACAATGAATAAGCTGCTAAACTGTCTCCAACTCTTATCAAACTTTCTGATTAAAAAAAAAACAAAAGTATTTTTTATCCCCACAAAATCAAAGTTTTCAAAGATAATTTGAAAACCGGAATGTATATGAGAGAACTGATTATAAACCATACCCAAACCAGGCGGCGATCCAGGGGGCGGCTTTGTCGCGCCTGACTGATTGCTTCCTAGGTGTAAGAAACGTTAATGACGTATTTATGTTTGCATTCCTCTTTGGGGCCTTTTGTTGACTAGATACATATGAACAAAATATTTACGTTTTCTGTATTCAAGAGCCAAACTGGTGTAGGAGCATCTTTTTATTTGCATTTATAATTTTCCTAATTTTGCGTTTTCTGATCGCTATTCTGACGTGCAATCGAGTCCGAGGTTGCTAATGCAATCACCCATAACAATAATCATCTTATGGTGAAAGATTTTCCGGTGACCTAACAGAGCTCATTAACTAACCAAAAGACCTAAAAATTCGATGCATGGTCGATAGCTAATCAAAAACCCAACAACTTGACGCTAACCAAATCATTTTTATTTTTTATACTTTAAATATTAACGACGGAGTCTGAAGGCAAAACCGCTATTTTTGACTTCGTCGATTTTATGTCTTTCACTTGACGCTGGAAAGGTCACCCGTTGAACTGAAAACCAAAGAATGGTATACCGTAAGATTCCTCACATGACAGGAGACATGCTATTTTTCCGCGTTGCTTTATGCAGTGGTGTATTTATAAATCCACCAAATTTATAAGTCCAAGCCCTCAAGGGGCGCCAAACCCACACATGAGGGCGCCGTCAGCAGAAGATGTTGTTGAGCGGGGGTGGGGTAGGCTCCGATAAATTTCCGAGAGCGCCCTCCACCGGTTACCGACATACCTCCAATGGCGCCCCTCCGATGCACCTCGTGAAGGCGCCATCCAATATAGGCTCCTAAGGTAACCTCCGGTACAACTTTCAAGAACTCGCCATCCCACACGCCTTCAAGACGGCCCTCATACATCTCCTAAAGGCAGACCTGATACTCTCCCGAGAGCACCCTCACCAAATTGGGCTCAGAAGCATCCCTCCTGCGAGACAGAAGCGCCCCCGCCTCGCAATTCAGCGAATGACGCTTTTGGAAGGTAATGTAGGGAGGGCGCCCCTCGGGGCGCAGATATATGCAGTTGAAGGGTGCTTTTGGGACTATTAAGTGAATGGCAACCGCTCAGAGGTGAATCGTAATCGGTTGGCCGGCCCTTTGGAGGTAATGTGTGAGGGCGTCTTCAGAGGTGTATCGAAGGGCGCCTTCCAATACGCCTTCAGTATATGTATCGGAGGACATCTCCGGAAAGTGTATTCAAGAACGCTTTGAAGGTAATGTGAGAAGCGTCTCGGAGACGTATCCTAGGTCGCCTTGGAGGCCTGTAGAAATGTATATATTTGGGAGACCGTTTCAAAAGGTGCATGGGGGGTGGGGAGCTTTTTGGAGGTGTAAGGGGCCCTTTCTTATCTGTATCGAAAGGCACTTTTGGGGATTTATATGGGAGGGCGCCTTTGGAGGTATGTTTGACGGCGCCTTCAGAAGTTTAATCAAAGGGCGCCTTTGAAGGTATGTGGGAAAGTGTTTTTAGAAGGTGTTTTTGGGAGGTCGCCTTTGGAGCTGTGGGAGGCGCCTCTGGAAAGTAAGTTGGGAGGGCCGCTTTGAATGGAGGTATATAGGGGGCGCAGCTTCAAGGTGTATTGGAGCGCGCCTTAACATTCAGTGGCAACGCACTACGGGTTTCTTTCAGCCGGAGGCGACTCACATTTATGAACCGAAAGGCGCATTCGTGCCTGGGGCGCCCCGACATGGTAATTTTTCCCCTTGCTCCCGTAGGGGAGTTGAAAAGCTCCCGTGTGCGAGGTTAATTAAAGAGTGTCCAATATATACATTTACCTATAACAATCAGTTTTTGATTGTTTGATAAATGTTGATCAGGCTGCATTAGTTTTTTTTACATTTTTGACCAGTATTTCTTAAAAAGGCACATCCAAAAGTAAAAAAGCAAGTCAGATAAGTTGGTATGTGGCACTGCCACACCCACTTTTAGGATGGTGTGGCCATGGCCATGACCTGCCAATAACACACATTCTCCAACCCATGCGCGGTGGTGAGTGCAAAATTAATCGCTACACAAACGCAAATTTGTGGTTTTATTTCGTCTTTCACGTTTAATGTTACTGCTCTGAACCTATCGTACGCAAATAGATAAAACAAACGTAATTTTGAGAAGTGTACCGTTTTTATAATCCATGTAAAATCTATGGTTTCATGTTAATATTTTAGTGCTAAAATACACCTATGATATAAACACTGACTATCTTAGAAAACTTTTATGATTGCAACGCTATACCGTCATTATCGGAGAGAGTTAGACGCTAGAAAATTATATAGCTGAAAAGCGCAATCAATTATGACCAATACCTATTCAAAAATTATTAATATTGATAAATATCAAGGTTAAAGTAACAGCTTTATCAAAACGCTGTAACACCAATTTCGGACGGAATAATTTACGTCGGAAAAACTTTCATTAGCATTAGAGCAATTAATTTTCGGCCCCATACTGCAGTGGCCTGACTTTCGTGTCAAATCCAGGTCTACTGTTATCTATGCCTGAGGTTAAAAATTTCACAAAAATTAGATAATTTATGCCCGAATATCTGTACCAAATTAGGAGCCGCTGCGCGACGCCATTTTTCGCTATTCCCGAAGAACCAAAGGGGGGTCAAAATGATCCCCACCGGGGTCAGGGTTAAAGTGTGGTGCCGGGGAATAGGACTTTCCACTTTCTGACGAAGAAATGTAAAACGAAGTCCTACCTGGAAACAACTGTCCGGGAGCCGCCAAGCTACCTCGGGTTACATCAATAGGCTTGTATTTGGTGTGACAAAGGCTCTAAAGGATTGAACCTGACTAGGCGGATAGACTAAAAGCCCCACAAAATTTAACATATTTCAGCTATGCAGGCACGTAGCCAGCATCTTAGGAGGAGGGGGAGGGGGCACGTCAGTGTTGAAATCAAATTATGCTCCTCAGCCATATGTTGTTGACCGGGGGAGGGGGAGGTCGGGTCGTCAGCGGGTCACACTTCATCTGGTATAAATTTGGTTTGGCTCTGGAGGACGCGTGCCCCTCTCCTTTGCTACGTCCCTGCAGCCCTGCTACGCCCATTGCACTATGCAGTTCACAAGTAAAGGGGCTAAAAAGACGCGGAACAAAACGTTCGATAAGTCTCGATATAGACATTCAAAGTTCCTTCGGGTGTGTTTTGGCTAAGGTCAATGTTGTGGTCACCACACTGCGCGTTTGTGATAGCTGGTCATATTTGTTTGCATATCCCAAAGCAATGACGTCTTCTGTCGCCGGTGACCGTGTGCGTACGATAATTTTGCTAAATCGTGCTTCTCCCCTGACCAAAGTGCCGCTGTGTCCCTATCTCTCGCAGGTGTGCCGACTCTCAGCCGCTCAGGTTTGCACACGGCACCGGTGACGTGTGACGGCCGGCACCTGTGACGTGTGAGCAGGGCGGGCTGCCATTGGCGGACGGCTGGTGCCAGCCCCGGTGCCAGCTGGTTGCCCCGTGCCCAGGCGAGGCAGCATATATCGGAGCCGGGCCGAGCGTGGCAGACCTGTGGAATCGACCGGCACCGCCACACCGCCGCTATGGGGACGGTTCCGCTGCTCCCGCTGCTGCTGCTGCTGCTGCTGCTCGGGCCTTCTGTGAACTCTGCCTTCAAGATGTCGCCTGGCCTGTTCGACAGCAAACAGGGCGTGAAGATGGGTGTACCCTCTGACGGCTGCGATGATGCTAAAGTGAGTCGGGCTGGCCTGGGATAGGTTAGTAGGGAATAGAGTAGAAGCAGTTTGGGGATCAGATTACAAGCATATTCAGTTTCATAGATAAACTTTACAAATTGTTATGTGTCTACTGTCGGTGATTGTGTGCGTTTATATCGGTACCGGGCACCGGCTAATGTGGAATGACCCCAATATAATCACTCTGGCATCGACATTGGGAACATAGTAATATTGATAGAGATCCTGTATTCACCGAAGTTCATCATGAAGCTGCATTATCGTCCATGACTGCTGTGATTTGCTTGTAGCAATACAATGTTTGTGATTTTCCCCCCTTTGCTCCAGTTGGCCCCTCTATATGGTCTTCCGTCGGCTTGCTTTACCTCGTTTGGCAATATAAGGTCATCAGTTTGCCTGAAGAGCCTTTATCAGCCTGAAAATGTCCTCAGATTTCATGAGAAGGCCTCAGCGGAGGCATTAGTTTACGTTACATTTTAGTGGATGTTTTTGACAAATTACATGTGGCTTATTCCGTTTGAAGCTTACTCCATAGTCCATAGGTATAGCTTGGCATAGCTCAAAGCCAATGTTAGCTGAGCTGTCGGTCCAGTCACATACCACTTGTTACCTGATAGTTATTTCCCACTGTCGATTTATGTTGCCAATCGCGGCTTTTTCCTCGTTGATGGTATTTTTCAACTTAATCCCTGTTATTTTTCCTAGCGACACCAGCGTCAGCGCAGCCCTGCCTTTGCACGCCCTGCATACCGCACGTCCGGTGCACTGCCCTGCCTACTGCACGCCCTGTCGGTTACACGTCCGGGCGTGGTGGCTTTTCTGACGACCTGTCGTCTCTGCACCGAGCCGTGACCCCAGTTCGACCTCTGACCTTTGTTAGAGTTCGTCACCGGTGACTGACACACGGCGACCTTCAGGCCATGACGTCAGCGGCCACCGGAACCGCCTAATCTCGCTCGGTGTTATGCGCCCCCACCGTAAATGGGCACACGGAGTACCATTGGCCAAATTAGGGCGCGCTGTGGTGTGTACTGCCGGTGTGAGTGGTTCACTGGTGTTGCAGATGGGTCTGAAGATGGACTGGGACGGCTCGGCCGTGCAGTATACCTGTTTCCTGCCCAAGACCAAGAGACAACTGGTGGGACAGCGAACTGTAGAGCCGGTCCAGAACTGTGCCCAGCTGTCGGCCGACTATCTGGTGAATGCTTTAGTGTTCTAGGGTATCTGAAAACTGCGTTCGGAGGATAACGATAGAAATGCTCATTGTATCGGGTGACCCACAAGTCTAAGCGTTTCGTGACTATTGCTATTGCCCAGTAATTTGTAAGTTCGATCTTCTTTATGATCTTTAAATTATACGTATTGGTTCACTTGCGACGATTTAGACGTTTTTTTGCTACTTTTATTTTGCTTGACGCTTTTTAATTATTCAGTTATTCGGTGTCGGACTCTTGTTTGATGTTAATCCTTGCTTTAATGATTTTTGACAGCCTCAGCATTACTGCATGGACCGGAAGTTGGAATACAATGAAACTATCCCCACTTAGTAAGTATTAACCTAGCTCCACGTCGTGAACTATTGCTTAAAATGATAGTCTTAAACCGTGTTTAAATAAATATCCAGTGGAATTCACTACAATCCAAACATGTAAAGCACGATGAATCTGTACTTTGCTCGACACCAATTATTGTAAGATCAGATCAGTGATAAGCTGTGCGGTGACTTTCATTATAAATTAGTACAGTTCATATAATGTATGATCGTGACCGTAACATGTGTTTTTTCAGCGGAAACCATCGGCCTCTCTGGGCGATATTCGGTGAATATAAATACGTGCGCCATCCCCGTCAGCGCTGGCTCCACAACATTGAGGTACGCGTTTTTTCTGCCACCTATATAGTTAGTTATTTGTTACATCTTGCACAGAACCTCTCCGAATCCGCCAGTTCGGAAACTTTAAGCCGACGTTCTCGATATACTTCCGCGATGCATGTTTCCCATCATCAGTTCTCTTCCCCAACTGACTGTCATTCGTCAGCAGCACGGCTCGGTGGTAATGCTGTACCACCCTTCTGACTATCATTCGTCGGCAGCTGGTAATGTTGTACCACCCTTCTGACTATTATTCGTCGGCAGCACGGCTCGGTGGTGATGCTGTACCACCCCTGCGCCGACTACCAGCTGGTGGAGCAACTGAGGCAGCTGGTGCGTGGCTGTATCCGCAAACACGTCATTACGCCGTACGCCGAGCTCTCACTGAGTCGGGTGAGTCTCTGCAGCTGAAGCAGCCCAGTCGGTCTGAACCACCGCAGTCGCTGGGTACACTGGACGTCCAATACTGATGCAACTATCGCGGATGGTGGGCAGGGTTCAGCATATTCTCGTCGCATTGTGGGCTTCGTCGTAAATCAGCGAGCAGGTGTTCTGTAATTTATCGCTGTAATATCGCGCTGATAGGGGGATATGCAGCTGATGTTGGCTGGGCGATATGGCTCCGTTTTGGGGCTTGACAGGCAATTGCTACATGGTTCCATTTTTGGAAAGTGATCGTTGTGTCTTGTTACTACATTGCCGTGTGTTTATCCCCTCTGTTTATTCGACCTTGGTTATTTGATGGGGTCGAATAACACTCGTCCCGTTGTCTCTGTTTTCGTGGTCAGCCACTGGCGCTGGTGGCCTGGGGCTGTCATCTGGAGATGTTACCTGACCTTTGTGTCTCTCTAGTGGTCAGCCGCTGGCGCTGGTGGCCTGGGGCTGCCGACTGGAGATGTTACCTGAACTTTGTGTCTCTCTTGTGATCAGCCGCTGGCGCTGGTGGCCTGGGGCTGCCGACTGGAGATGTTCCTGACCTTTGTGTCTCTCTTGTGATCAGCCGCTGGTGCTGGTGGCCTGGGGCTGCCGACTGGAGATGTTCCTGACCTTTGTGTCTCTCTCGTGATCAGCCGCTGGCGCTGGTGGCCTGGGGCTGCCGGCTGGAGATGTCGCAAGTGGACGCGGCTACCGTCCGCACCTTCATCCGAGAGAAGGGACTGCACGGCCCAGAGGGACACATGACGAAGCAGGGCCAGTACGATGTCCAGCTCCTACACCGCGCCGAGCCGCCGGTCGGCTCTGACATAGCAGACTCGGTCCTCTGCCCGAACCAGCCCTGAGCTGACGTACTGTCCGGACCCCTGACCCCGACGTACGGACCCCCTGTCCGTACGTCAGCCCTGAGCTGACGCACGGACGGCAGCTGGGCGAGGGGTCGAAGCCACCGCTCAGGGCCGCCGCTCAGGACGCTTAGAGGGATGGGGCTGTCGGGTGACGGTAGAGGCGCACGTAGAGGCACTGGGGATGCAGGGGAACGCTTGTGGTGAAGGGAATCTATGTGATTCTCCGTTTAACTAATGCACATTCCGATAGTACTGGTATCTTCGTAACCAAAGTCACATCACCTGATGTATCTGAAGAAGCGATCTTATTGATTGCTATTGATATATTTTAGGCGCCGTGAAGCCATGGTGAGCAGCTCTTGTGCTTCCTCTGTTCCGTCTATGCGTTATGGGTCTGTACTTTGTGTGACACCTTTTAGTGTAAGATCAGATCAGTGATAAGCTGTACGGTGTAGGTACACTCTCCCGCTGTGGATAATTTAATGAATCTTGTTTTATGGCTTTAAGCTGGTTTCATATGTCCATAGTCACTATTTTCAGATTTTTTTTTGCGGTTTCGTATTACTTTCACAAATGCATAATCAAGAAGGTTGTGGCTGCTGCACATTTTTGTGTTTATTTTTAGCATAATGAACAAAGATTTAGTCTGTTCAAAAACTGTTGACAGTTTTTTTTTTATAGTGTATTGCACGCTAGGATGTTGAAGATCATTCATGCACGTTGTATGAGCTAAGGGTCTTAATATGCACTTCAGCACTTTCTGCATAGGTGTTACCTTTAACACGTATTTTTTATAATAATATTGTTGTTGAATGGTGTCGGGGAGGCAGTTGATGTTAATAAAGATGCTGATATTGAAACGAATACGACTGTCGCTTATACGACTAATACGACTCTAGCGTACTCCCAGTAAATATCTTCTTAGTTGGGGCTACTTTACCACATTGCTATACATTGTCGCCCATTATTGTATGATGCGACTCTGCGCAGAAGACGAGTGAAAAGCTAGCAGCCGATTCGAGACGTTCAACACATTCGATACATTCGCGTGTATAGTAATGTATATGTAGTGGTGAGCCTGATTTGAGACTTCGCAGCCGATTAGAGATATTCCATCATTTAATACATTCACCGTAACGACACTTTTCCAAGTCGACTCGAGAAATTCGACACATTTGATACATTTGCCAAATGTGTGGCCGATTTGAGACATTCGTCACATATTTCTAGTCGGCTGCGAACAACGAACAATACCATTTTTACAAACGTATCGCATGTGCCAAATGTCTCAAATCAGGCTCGTCACTACATGCACAAGAATGTATCGAATGTCTCGAATCGGCCGCTAACTTTTCGTTCGTGCGCGGACAGTCACTGCACGTCAGTGCTTAGCAGTGCTGCAGTCAGCAGTGTGCGCCGTATCGACCGACCTCGATTACGTGTCACGTTGGAACGATAGGTGGTGGTCGGTTGGCCGGGCCACCCACGGCCAAACATCGTACCTGCGTTAGCCACCCGTCGGTCACCTCGTGGCACAAAAATGGTCTGCACCAGACATCACATGGCGGTGGCGTGGGGCTGGCCGTAATCATTTCGACACTAACTATATTGCAAATATAAACAATAGTGTCTAGTGAAACGATATTGACAGACACGTGGGAGGTCATGGAACCTTAGCTTGCTGGTATACAAATCCGTTATCACGGCGTGATAGCACAGCAGGGTTGTATGATCTGAATTAATATCGTCAGTCTCAGTTTCAATGGAGACACTGCGACTGACTCGACCACGAGATATGGTCACTAACCTGACTTGAAATGGCCCAATGTCGTAATTTGCAAACGATGTGGATAATTGATACCCACCCAATAAACATTTTGATGTCGCATCTCGGAAGCGGCATGCCGACGTCGGATATGTCCGCTTATGGCGAGGTCCGGCCGACATCGGTCGTCGGCAGATGTCCGCATCTCAGCAGCGGCATGTCGACGTCGGCTGGACCTCGGCTGACGTCGGCATAGGCGGACATATACGACGTCCAGCCGACATCGGGCCGACGCAAAACCGGCGTCGGTCTGACGTCGGCATGTTTACTAGTCGATCACCTGTGTCAAAAACTGCGGCGGCACGAGATTCCCGAAGTACCTTCAAGCACTGGGGTGCATGAGGGGTAGTCGCCCCCCCCCCTGGCCCCTGCCGTGGGGCAGGGGGCAAAAATCTGTTTGCTCCCTGCATTTTTCAAAGATCTCGCACGCCCAGGGGCGTTCATTTCTGAAAATGATTGGGGG
>VOPJ01014664.1:0-44164 GCA_014673585.1 Semibalanus balanoides | reverse complement strand
GAGCTTGTTGCGCAGGTCCTGACCTCACCACCCGATCGCGCAATTCCTGTTGGTCGGCAGAATTTAGAGACCTTACCAGGTCACCGTGTATATGTTTCAAAGCGCCTCAATGAGACAAACACGATGGCGTCAAAATCATTTCCCTATCTTCGTTAGGTGAAATGCTATTTACGAAAAACTGTTTTGATAAAAATAGTCTTTTTGACCTTGCATGACCTCTGGAGCCTTAACTATTGATCTGAACTCAATTTTGAGGACATAAGTGCGATTTCAAATTTAAATAGCCATCTAATCTATTGCATCTTTAATCGTTTGCTCCTAGCAATAGCAATCATAGTTTCCGAGATAATTGGGGGTTTCTGGAATAGAGTACTAAAACCGGAAAATCTGACCTTTGGTGACCACTGGTGACCTCATTTGTGACCTGATCCAAGAAAAGAAATACTTTCGATAGAGCTTGTCTAGAGCTATCTAATGCCGTTTTCCGCTTGTCGCTACGTTGCTTAGTTTTCGAGATCTCACGGGGGGCGGAAATCCCCCCCTGCAGTTCGTGTTCGGCGAGAGCCCCCTGCAGTGCGCGGGTTAAGCTTTCACTCGCAGCATTGCAGACACAGCCAAGTTTCAGCATACTGAAACCACCAGCCTCGGTTTGCAATACCACAACTCAGTACCATATGCACCTTAATGTTTGACCAATGTCATCTCCAAGCACGAGTATATTGCCTCAATACAAGTACCATCCAAAGTGGACGTGGAAGCCCTGCCTTGTACGTAGCCACCGTTACGATGCAGTAATGCGATATATACAGTGTAACAGCACAGCACAGGACGTGAGCGCCAGGTCCACTTGGGTCCAGTGCAGCCGCTTAAAACTTGGACAAACTCAGAGAGCTGAGTGATTGGAATCTGCCATAAACGTAGCCGTGCCCTAATTGGCACTTCAACCGATATACCCCGGCCCGTATCAAAGTAATAAGCTCACGACGGAAGATTGCAATATCCCAGGACACGGATTCCAGGACAACACGTAATAGCCGTGTGTTTAGTTAAGTTATATAACATGTCTTAGTTATTGGCGCATCTTAAAGGGAATAGTTCACCTTTAACATTAGGTTTTGAGTTGAGATAGCCAAGTTGTGGCGTATGCTCGAAAAATACTTGTGACGCTTTACATTTTCCAAGAAACCTCTAATTATTTAATATTCAGTCCTAAAAGTCGGGACGGCTATACCCGGTAAACTCCAATCGCTGATTGGCTGATTTTGGCTGATTTGACGTATGATTATGACGCACAGATGACGTAAGACTTGGAAAGTGTAAGTGCTGGACAAAAACCATACTGTTTCAGCTTACCTCATTCTTTTACTGCAAGAATGAACTTATGCAGGTAATTGCCTATGCATAGGATTTGATGTTTAAACTCTTCTAAAGAACATTTGTCAAACAACGTTATGTGAGCGTATGCGTAAGCCGTTCAGGCGCTGGCCTGAACGCTTCCAGGCTCGCGTTACAAAAATGGTTGATCGTGTCCCCTCCCCACTCACCGAACCCCACCTCGCACCAGTACGCGTAAACGTGTGACCGTCTGTTTGATTGCCGCCCCGCGGCGCAGCGCCCGGCATGACCTTTGACACATAATCCCAGACAGCCCGCCCCAGGAGCACGGAACAGCGAGGCGACCCGCATGGCGGACACTACACTTTCATAGTTAAATCTAAAAGTGGACGAATACCTACTTAAAGCAAGTACTGTGTATGGCTTTTCAAAAGGGTATGCATTTTTCCGCGGCATCTTCAACAAGTACTTGGGCAAGTACCACCGTGTATTATGACACGATCCCTTACTAATCAATGACGGTGGCGGCTCTCAGCCAGTGATTCGCATTACTTTGAGGAAAAAAAATAGGAGTTATCACAATAATTGACATTTTAATTTGCTTTTTTCGCGATAAATATAGGTTTCTTTGACTTACTCAGTAATATGATATTAATTTCTTGCTTCTCTTCATCATTTCTGAACTTTTTCTCGTTTTTTTCAAGGTGAACTATTCCCTTTAAGTCATACAAATATAATCAATCATATTATAAAACCACGGGACTGAAATTGGCGCTGTAATTCGCATGCAACCATATAAGTATGGACCAGTTGTCACACTATTTTCTCAGTTTCAGTCTTTGACGGTAAAAGCCGGTTTTCAGCTTACAGTCTTCAGTAAGGACGAAGCAGCCTCAATACCTGCATTCTAGTGGTGAACTTATGTTCCAAACACGGACCGAACGGTGACATAGGGCTCATGGCGTGCCACAATGCCGCAGGTAGGGGGAAGCAGCATCACAGATCACCCCAGGCATCATGTGGAGTGGCGCAGACCAAACCACATGATACGAGGTCAGCAACGACAGCACCAGCGCGCTAAGCAAAGGGAGACATACGGGCAGTTCCGCGGGCAGGCGAGTGACAGGCAGGAAGGCGTGCATACCGGTAAGCTAGCAGGCTGGCACGACGTGGTCAGCAGGGTAAAAAAACAGGCGGGAGAGCGGGTCGGCAGGACCAGCAGGACCAGCAGGGCAGCCAACCACTCAAACAGGCGGGAGAGCGTGATGGCAGGACCAGCAGGAAGCGCGGCAGCCAACCACTCAAACAGGCAGAGGCGATCAGTCAGTTGACAGTGGCGCCACAGGCAGGAGGGCGGGCGGCCAGTGGCGCCACCTGTTCGACAAGCCTCTCTCACACGAGGGTCGGCCGGCAGCGGCGGTGGCTACCTTCAGCACTCCCTCGATGAAGGCGCGGCGGGCCAGCGGTCCCGGCCCGTCCACCGTCTTGCCGTCGTCCTCTGGCCCCCAGCTGGCGCTGTACACGTCAATGTAGTTCCGTCGGTAGCTGAGTGCCTTGGCCTCGACGTAGTCGTTGACGCCGCCGTCCAGCATGCGCACTCCTGAGACCGGCCGCCGGGCAGGTAGGGAGCGGGAGAGGGGGGCACAGTGAGGAGACAGAGCAGACCATGACCGAGAGATGGACAGACCCAGACAGGACACAGAGCAGCAGAGGGAGACGTTAAACCAAGAGATGGACAGACCCAGACAGGACACAGAGCAACAGAAGGAGACGTTAAACCAAGAAATGGACAGACCCAGACAGGACACAGAGCAGCAGAAGGAGACGTTAAACCAAGAGATGGACAGACCCCAGACAGGACACAGAGCAGCAGAGGGAGACGTTAAACGACACAACGCCTAGGAACGCTGACAGATCACGACCAAGACCCAACGCCTAGAGACGTACAGACCACAGGACACGCAGAGACATACAGGGAACAGCCAGTGACAGACCCTATCGCAAACCAAAGACTCAGAGTCAATTAGATCACAACACAGACCAAAGACCAGGAGACAAAAGACCACGACGGTAGACCAGAGACGCAAAGACACACAGGACATGACCAGGATCAGACCAAGCACCTGAATCCAGACAGAGAGATGTCTGACATGCCTGCAGACAGAGAATAGACCCAGGAACATTCGCAGTTCGGAAGCTCGTAGATCAAACGCAACGTAGGCCAGCACCGTCGGAAGTGGCCGGTACCAGGGACATTCGCCATTCACCGAAACTGGGATTAAAGCGGCAAACGTGTGTCGGTCGTTAACACAAAAACTAGCGGCAAATGCCGACATCGCAAATTGCAAAGCAATGCCATTCTTTTAGGTTTTTCTGAATTCTGTGTTCGAGTGAGTCAATACCAGAGAATGATTGCCCCGTTCCCGCTCAAATGCGACCACTCCAACATTGAAACGACACCAGGAGCCCCAAAATGAGTCCCGCCGGCCACCCTAACACCATAGCCACCAGATAACACTGCTATCGCACCTGATGACGTCAGTATGACGTCACAGCCGACAGCGCCGAGCCGAGACTCCGTCAGCCTGCCAGGCGCGTCAGAACATAGAGCAACTGGAAACCTATCTTCTCTTCATGCCTACCCTGTCCGAGGACGCGGTCAGTTTTGACACTTCCGCCGAACGATGCCGCCGAACACAACGGGATGATATATGCTTATTTTACAATGCTTATTGCGTATGTTGATGCTTTCAGCACTAATCCAGGTGAGA
The DNA here is from genome assembly GCA_014673585.1 of Semibalanus balanoides. Lineage (NCBI taxonomy): Eukaryota > Metazoa > Arthropoda > Thecostraca > Balanomorpha > Balanidae > Semibalanus > Semibalanus balanoides. Next base: position 40,058 of record VOPJ01014664.1, on the reverse strand, counting down.
TGTTCTTCTCAAGCTACTCTGGTTCGATTCTCGGCAGCGGCCTATTCACAACTTTGACACAACCGGGAGAACTCTATTGCTTGTGTCAAGCTTGTTCAAGAGTCCATGCCGATGTAATAACCCTCATAATTTTCAAACATCCTTCATTCAATAACAAAATCACTGAAAAGTCAGAGTACGCTAAGACATCTGATTTAACCATGCTGACTTGGTAACCTAGTCAATTTCATAACCAGGCTCACGTGTGCTACAGCCTGACCGCGGAGCCAATCCAGGAAGACAACATTCACCCGTCAGGAAATATGAAAGATGAGCGATGAAACTTGCCTATATTCGGTTCAAATTCATGCAAAAAAAACATCTAAAAATATTGAAATGTTCCCAGAAGCGCAGGTCAGATGTGTGAGCACAACTACCAATAATAGTCCTGCGTCTGACTACCCGCACCTCAATCGTAAGCACCTGTCGGATTTCGCTCTACATTGAAAAAACATTAACTGTGCCTTTTCACCCCTGTGCAGTAATTGTTCTCTCAGTCAGCTCCACCACGTGGCCCCTCCCTCCACACCCGTCGTGCTCCACTGCTCGTCTCACCGGGTGTCCTCCGTCGGACTGCACACTCACCTCCGATACTGGCGTTGGGCGCCACACCTACGCCGCACACCTGGTTGCCGGCGATGGCGGCCACCTCGCCGGCGCAGCGCGTGCCGTGACGGTTGAAGCCGTCGTCACGCGGCGTCGGGTCGTCGTCGTCGTCGTTTATGTCGAGCGACGCCCGGCTGTACCTACGGCGGGTACAGACGGCAGGTCAGTGGGTCAGGCGGGATACAGACGGCAGGTCAGGCGGGGTACCGACGGGGTACAGACGGCAGGTCAGTGGGTCAGGCATGGTACAGACGGCAGGTCAGGCGGGGTACAGACGGCAGGTCAGCGGGTCATACAGGCGACATGTGGTATGTCAGACAGGCGACATGTGACAGGTCACACAGACGGAAAGCAGCTCGACAAACCAGCATGAACGGGGGAGTCGTGCTATAATATATAGCTTTCAGCTCATTCATATGGCAACAGCACACATATGTTGCTGATACAAACTTCTAAAAAATCGATATTTGAATTAAGAAAAAAAAAACACAAACAAGCATCGACATTTTGTTACAGAGCCAGCCCCGTTTTCGTTCTGCCGACAGCCGACCATCGATTCCCCAATACGCCCACGTTATCCGAGGACGAGATCGGTGGCCGCCGGTTACAGGGTATGTGTCGGCCGGCCAGCCGCCCCCGGCGTCGCGCTGATGCCTTCACTGATGGCATCTTCCTACGGTCTGACCCTCCTGGAAAAGCAATGTTAACTAAAGGACGGTCGCGCGGTCGGCGTATTCGTGTTATCCCATTTCGCTTCACTTGTATCCCCTGGCTGCAGGCTGCACAATCGAGGCTCAGGCGAGCCGAGCAGACCTAGCACAACCGAGGTAAATGTGGACGGCAGTTGGTGATATTGGAACAGAATGGTGCGACGACGGCCGGGGGCGGCCATGGGCCGAGCATAATAAGTCAGACGTATGTCGACACCGGCTGCGCTGGCGGCGGCCGTCCACTCAGTGTCCAGCATAGGACGCAGCTATGAGTCACGTGCTGCGCTGCGCGCCTCCACTCATGTTCCTGCAAACGCAGCTATGGAAGTCACTGCTGCGCTGGCGGCGGCCGTCCACTCAGTGTCCAGTATAGGACGCACTATGAGTCACGTGCTGCACTGCGGCGGCCGTCCACTCATGTCCACATAGACGCAGCTATGATCACTGCTGCGCTGGCGCGCCCTCCACTCAGTGTCCAGCATAGACGCAGCTGTGAGTCACTGCTGCGCTGCGGCGGCCATCCACTCAGTGTCCAGCATAGACGCACTATGAGTCACGTAGCTCGCTCGCGGCCGCCACTCGAGTTCCAGCATAGACGCAGCTGTGAAGTTCACTCTGCACTGGCGCGTGCCACTCATGTCCAGCATAGGACGCAGCTATGAGTCCGTTGTGCAGCTCAGTGTCGCGTTTAGGTTTCAGCCGCCGCCTTTTACATACTCTCTCTCACACAAACAGAGCCGGTGGAGGGAGAGGACAATGTGGTACACCTGCACAGACGACCGGTAGCGCGGCGGCACCGATGAAAAGGTAACATCAAGAACAACACGATTAAGGTAGCCGAAACATACAGTGATCGCAGACAGAAGGCAACGGTGATTTATTAAGGAATCAAATCTGAGAAATGGCTGCTAATTTCAAATAATTACAAATATATTTGAATCGTAGTTGAGCTATTCCTGACACACTCGGCGGCAGAGAAGTGCGAGCGGTTGGAATCTGTCTCACGTAGTTGGCAGAAAGGTCTGGATGATCTGGCTGAATGCCGTCATCCAGGATGGAGACGACGACGCCCTTGCCTCTGAAGCCCTGCTGCCAGGCGGGTATCACGTTCATGTCGCTGCCGTCCCGCGCGCCGCCGTTCTGCCGCACAGACACATGAACAAGAGGGTCAGCCAAGCTCAGCTCAGCTCAGCGCAGCTCAGCTCAGCTCTAAACAGCTCAGCTCGGCTCAGATCAGACCAGCAGAATGTTTAGCCCAGAGCTCTGTCCAGAGCTGTTCAGCTCAGGGTTAGTTGCAGGGTTTCGTTCGAATCAAATTCAGCCAAAAATATTAGTCTTAAATTAAGGTCATTGCAAACAAATCAAGCATGGCCTTATTCTAGATAATGCAAGAATTCAGTGCAGGCCAGTTCTCGGAGATTTAGTTCTCCGCCAGCAGATGTCGTCAGGGGTTTTCAAAACTGATTTCACCAGGTACCACTGTCTCCTGAAGCCCCGCATTCACCAGGTACCACTGCACTGCCTCCTGAAGCCAGTACACTCACCAGGTACCACTGCTCCTTGAAGAACGGGTCGGGCCAGAACGAGGCGGCCGTGCTGCGCCGAAACTCGCCATCCTCGGTGGCAGGCGGCGGCGGCGGTTCATTTCTCAGAGACGAGCGGCGAGACTGGGTGGCCTCCGAGATTCGAGTCAGCAGCTCCTCCGGTAGGCCGCCGCCGCCGCCGTCACGTTTCTTACGAGTCTTGTAGTACTGCTGGTCTGCCCATAGTATCTGTGGATACACGGCACGGACGGCAGGACAGCCCGGTTACTGGTGCTTAGCACCGCTGATTTCGGTGAGTTAAAAGGTGCTGGAAATTCGCAGCTTAGGAATCACGCGAGACAATCTATTATATAGCGCAATGCTGAACCAGTGACAGGTAACAATCTACGATATTCGGCCAGATCGTATGGCAGAAGAAACTGTCACATACGCATACATTGCTACCGGCATGAAGGCACAACTTTTGGCAGGTGGAGATATGGAATTAATTACATTTATTTAGCTAACGTATCCAGATCGTGTGACACCAGGCAGTTGAGTAGGCTCAGTTTTCAGTAGATGAGCTGCTGACCAGTTGACTGACCTCGTCTGAATGCCTGAGCCGGTCGGTGTGGTGCTGTGAGTGCTGCGTGGACCGCTTGTGCACCGTGTGGCACTCGAACAGGTAATGGTCGGTGAGATCGCCGATCTGCGGCAGACGCCCCGTGCCCCGTCACCACACATCTGTCAGTAGTTGGGGTTATCGCAGGGCGCTTCATCACGCTGAGGCTATCACAGCGTCACCACACATCTGTCAGTAGTTGGGGTTATCGGAGGGCGCTTTATCACGCTGAGGCTATCACAGCGTCACCACACATCTGTCAGTAGTTGGGGTTATCGGAGGGAGCTTTATCACGCTGAGGCTATCCAGTACCCTTCTAGTTTACGCTAGTTCTGCGTAGTCACGGACGAGGGTCGTACACTATGCTAAAACATATATTCTGTAGATACGAAATAAGAAAGGTCACGTCACAGTTCACACTTAGGAGCCCATTTGTGAGACGTGTGAGGCATACACGGGGTAGGACGGCCAGTTCCCCGCCTCAGGCTCGGTTAGCGAGCAGAGACCGGACAGCTGCAGTGGACTGCACAATACCGCAGAAGGTGACACTTGACTGCTCAGTGGCCTTTGGTAACGTCTGCTCTGGTTTAGATGTCACTCATGTCGGCGCCATCGGTCTGCGAGGACGAGGATAATGGAGTGAGTTGAGGCGCGTCAATAGTCAGGGTCATATCACGTCATGGGTATCACGTGTGGCTTCATAACTCCAGTCACATCACGCCATTCACAGGAGCTGGTTTACAATCAGATAATCCCGCGCTCTTCAGAAAGGAAAACAGCTGGCCTTTGAAAATTGAAGTGGACCCATCACCTGCTATTTCACGCATCGCGAGGCAGAGACAGCATCTGACAAAACAGCGCTCCCGCCCGCCAGTCAGATACGAACACTGAATTATAGGACACGCAAGCCGCAACGCGGACGCAGGAACGACGATTCCCCTCATAACCGATACACGGACGCTGCTAGTGCGAGGCTATTGCATTATCTACACAGCTAGTTGCACACCCCTCAGCTTAGTTTCTGGAGAATTCTCAGGAGCATTGTCATTCGCCGATACAAATGCTGAGAAGACAGGGCAAAAATATCCTGCGGGGAGAGAAAGACAGCGCCTGCAAGGGGTCTGAGCTGCACATTTCACCGCAATATCAAGTTCCCAGAAATACCAGTACCTCGTGACAACATGACCGGGAATCCAGCAGCAAACACATTTTTCGTCTTCATGGGGATAACTAAGATCAAGTCAATACCTGGAGATTGTGCGGAGAAAAAAAAAATGCATTCACAAGAGAGACAAAAGAGTATCATTAAATACCTCAATTTAAGTATACAAATCTTCAAGTGTGACCTTGCCAGAAAATACCGACAAAAGTTTCAACACAACCTCCCGATAAAGGCTTACGCGTGTGTAAAATAGCACCAATCGACACTCATTACGGGTAACTTTAGCATATACCAGAACTTCCCCCCCCCCAGGGTGAAGGGACCGGTGCGTACCGAGTCGACCACAGTGCAGCCGTGCGTGGCGGCCGCCCGCTCTGCCCTGCGCCGGCCGCCGGCCACCACCACCGCGAACTGGTTGGTGTACTCCACTGGACTGAGGTCTGCGGCCTCCGTCAGCACGGCCAGCACGGCCAGCACGGCCGGCAGCAGGGCAACGCTACGGCGATACATGATCAACACCTGGAACGGCACACAGGTGACGGGTCAATACGGAGTAGCAGTTACCACGAGATCAATCAGCGGGGCTTGATGTTACGACGAAATAAAAGGTCACAAACGTGGTATGCCCATTTGCCGTTTGTAAGCATACACACAGCATATTACTACTTTTTGATGTACGAAGGCAATGCATAGAGTTTGTTTCAGAATGACAGGTACGCAAAGCTTTCCAAATGTTACGCAGAAATATTGCCCATACCAGCAGCCGACATTACCTGTTAGAACCAGCGGATCAATTACAGCCAGCGGCAACATATATCAACTAGAACATGAGTGTGTTTCCCGAGAACATTTTAGCGTCAGGGTTCAAGTTTCCATGTATGTATAACCCGAATCAATACCAGCTTCACGATGCACACTGGCGTAATTAGGACGCCACACCCAGCAAACATAATGTCGATGCAGCGTCGTATACCAGAACTGCCGACTCCTCAGCCGATACCCACTACACTGCTCATGTCAGCATCGCACAACGCTATGGCGCACATTCGCCGGCATGTTTACGCTGGCTTTCCACGTGCAGGGAGCCTGGCCACGGCCAGCACGGTGCGTTGCGTACCCCGCAATGGTTGTGTTTATGCTGGACCCCAACGCGGAGTCCACGCTGCATCACGCCGTCGATGCGGTGGTCGGTACACGGGAAAGTCTGGCGGTATCCAGGGATCTTCTAGTGTGTTAGTGGCACCGACCGGGGATCGCTCGGTCACAGTTAGCATTGGTATATGCAAAACCAGAGCTTCATAAGCCACCACATACGGCACCAATCCAGACTGACTGGCCGGCTGCACTGCACTGTATGAACTGGCCGTACTAAGTGGCATGCCGGCACTCAGTGGGCCGGCCGGCAGCGGCTGCAGTCTGTCCGTGTGACCTGGCAGCGGCTGTAGTCTGTCCGTGTGACCTGGCAGCGACTGCAGTCTGTCCGTGTGACCTGGCAGCGGCTGTAGTCAGTCCGTGTGACCAGGCAGCGGCTGCAGTCTGTCCGTGTGACCTGGCAGCGGCTGCAGTCTGTCCGTGTGACCTGGCAGCGGCTCAGTCTGTCCGTGTAACCTGCAGCGGCTGCAGTCTGGCCGTGTGACCTGGCAGGCGCTGCCAGTCGGTCCGTGTGACCTGGCAGCGGCTATAGTCTGCCGTGTGACCAGCAGCGCTGCAGTCTGTCCGTGTGACCTGCCAGCGGGCGGCGTCTGTCCGTGTGACCTGGCAGCGACTGCAGTCTGTCCGTGTGACCTGACAAGCGGCTGCAGTCTGTCGTGTGACCTGCAGCGGCTGCAGTCTGTCCGTTGTGACCTGGCAGCGGCTGTAGCTCTGTCCGTGTACCTGGCGCGGGCCTGTAGTCTGATCCGTGTTGGACTGCGCGGCTGTAGTCAAGTACCGTGTGACCTGGCAGCAGCTGTAGTCATCCGTGTGACCTGGCAAGCGGCTGTAGTTCGGTCCGTGTGACCTGGCAGCGGCTGCAGTCTGTCCGTGTGACCTGGCAGCGGCTGCAGTCTGGTCCGTGTGACCTGGCAGCCGGCTGTAGTCTGTCCGTGTGACCTGGCAGCGGCTGTAGTATGTCCGTGTGACCTGGGCAGCGGCTGCAGTCTGTCCGTGTGACCTGGCAGAGGCTGCAGTCTGTCCGTGTGACTGGCCACAGCCGCCCTGTTCCCTGAACGGCGGGGAGCCAGCAGAACGGCGGGATGCCAGGCCACCGCGGCGCGCTGGCCGTGCCGATGCCGGGGCATTGATCGGGTACAGTGGCCGTGGGTGGTAACAACCCCGGGTGACGAACAGACGCCACACACCACAGATCCAGTGTGTGAGCGGCAACATATGGCCGATCGCACTGATGTCTGATGACAGGCACTACGGTCAGCAGTCGGCAGCGACGGCACAATATACTGTATCAAATAGCCCAAAGGTATTTATCAGCCTGTTCAATTGTTCATTGTTCACTAATCAGTCATCAGTGAACGATTTATATTAATGTAACCCAAAAACTGTCATACGTAAGTTGAGCAGTCACAAACAGTCAATATGTAAGCTACCAACCCGATACGAACAATGCTTCGGATCACGTTATCAAATACAAGAGATGAAAGAAATATGTGGAAAATGTGTAACAATTGTTCGATATAAGATTGAAGGGTCACAAAATATGATGACAAACACAAACGTGAAAGTCACTTATGACTCAGGAGTCAGGAGCCCACTCTCGAATTCCGATGCAGAATTATAAACAATACACTGGCAAAATCAGCGTGGCGTGTAATGTTCCAGCAGTGCCACTGACGCGTCTTACTTCGTTAGCCACCTGATGGCATGTCAAATAAGTCTCCACGCACCCCTGCAGACAGCCCGGGTGAACACAGGACCGATCCTGGCACTGCTGAACTGTTGTCGGTCCCCAGAAAGCGGATGTTTACCGAAAGTTTCGCGGCGGCCGGGCCCCGGCGTGCCAGTGGCGTGGCGTTGATCACGCCGAGCAGGGTGTCCACAGGGCTCTTGTCTGGTGGTATAGGACCCAAGATTGATGTTACTGATGCACTGTTACGGCTAATTACCTTCGTTCTTACTTGCTAGTGGACAAACTGCCTCAGGTGCACCGTCACCGTGACGTCACCAGGTGCACCGTCACTGCCTCAGGTGCACCGTCACGGCGCTTTGAAATGTTGGCATCAATAGACAAAACATGAATTTATGTTATGTAGTGGCAAGCGATTAGTGAACAACCATGTTCCTCATCACTCCATAGCATGTTTGTGCTGAAGCTTTGCAGCGGGCTTACAGAGCTGTGCTCAGCCGGACACAGCCGAGGAGGGAGAGACTTAGATTCCAAAATGTCCCAAGATCTGGCAATGACGTCACGCCGCACGCCGCAATGCTGGCTTGGGCCAACCAGCAAAAATCGGGCGGCAATTCTGCTGCTGACGCGCTGCAACACAACTCGTGACGCTCCAATGCTCTCAGTATGATGCCGATCCAGGGCATCCTGGTATCTTCTGCTGCTGACCCGCTGCAACACAACTCGTGACGCTCCAATGCTCTCAGTATGATGCCGATCCAGTGCATCCTGGTATCTTCTGCTGCGTGTTGGGGTGCAGATCAATGTCACTCCACTGACGTCATCTGATAGTTTCACCAAAGGATGAAACGCTATTGCTTCGGAGGATGGTATTGGATTTTTAGTGTTAACGACCACGCGGCAACGGACACAAGTCGTCGGACATGGCGTAGCATGAACAGGGGAGGCCAGGGCGGGGGGGGGGGCGTGGCTCCCACTTTTTTGTCATCAATTTTGCTAAAAGCTTTGTTTGGTAAGCGAAGAAAATTTGAAAGCAATAGGTATACCAATTCGAAGAGTTGAAGTCTGCGAAAAATCGTGCATCGGGGGAAAATATTCAGTGCACGAAAATAGATAAAGCATGTGCTGACTAGTTCTTATGTATGTCCAGCCCAATTCATCATGTCACCTCAGTGGCCCTCTCGAAAATGTATTGTGATCAATCCCAATTTAGCAGTGTGTAGTTCGCATAAAACACGATATAAAAATATAATGCATGGACTTGAACTCCATTTTTCGTTGGTAGATAGGTAATACTTTTTACAACGAACTACTGTTAGATAGTGATAGAAGACAAGTTAGACAACCGAACGGGTTGGAAAGGTCGACCACACTCCAAACGTTGACTGATCCAGCGGATAACCGTAACATAACATCAACATATAGTTTGAGACCTGTCCAATGTCAATCTATAAACCAAGAAATGCTTTATGCCGTAAACGTCGTCGAACGATAGCCATGCATAGAATAGTGCAGATTTCGCCCGATGACTCAAAATGATTACATATCACTATACGTTTTAGAGAACATCGGGGTTAAGCTCGACTATCATTTCGAACGTTTTTGAATCAATCTCCGATTAGAGAGGTATGATTTGCCCCCCCCCCCACTAAACAATATAAATAACCCTTTTAAATAGACGGGTTTCCGAGGTCAGGACCCGCGCTAAGCATAGCTTGTCGGACAGGCCGAGGCCCTGGACCCATCATCGGATCACACAATTCCTGGTAGTCGGCAAAATTGAGGAGCGAAAGTTGGATGTGCTCCACATACCTGGACAGTGGACACGGTGCACCCCGCCCTCTGACGTCACCTGACCTTGAATGCCACCGCTACCACCGGCCATCCCAGTCAGAAGAAAATAACGGGCGCCGAAGCGACTCGAACCCGGCCTGCCACACCGGGAGAGGTAAAAAAAAATATTTGTTAATTAATTCAGTACCAAACATGCAATAACTCAAAAACAAGCGAGAGGTTAGCACGAACCACCCCGAGTTCGGAAAACTGTCCAAGGCAGCGAGTTTTGCTGGTATCCTGAACCCACCAGATCGTATTGTAAATTGTAATTCCACAGTTTAGCAATCCCCGGCCAAGTTTATATATAACTGAGACCGATAATGATCCTGCCACGAGCCGACCAGTGCTGTACCAGTCCCAGACTGACCACAGTGCCAGGCTGGCCACAGTGCCAGACTGGCCACAGTCCCAGGACTGGCCACAGTCCCAGACTGCCAGCCACTGGCCAGTCCCAGGCTGGCCATGCCAGACTGGCCACAGTGCCAGGCTGGCCACAGTCCCAGGACTGGCCACAGTGCCAGACTGGCCACAGTGCCAGGACTGGCCACAGTGCCAGGCTGGCCACAGTGCCAGGCTGGCCACAGTGCCAGACTGGCCACAGTGCCAGGCTGGCCACAGTGCCAGGCTGGCCACAGTCCCAGGCTGGCCACAGTGCCAGGCTGGCCACAGTGCCAGGCTGGCCACAGTGCCAGACTGGCCATAGACCCAGACTGACCACAGTGCCAGACTGGCCACAGTGCCAAGGTGGCCACAGTCCCAGACTGGCCACAGTGCCAGACTGGCCACAGTGCCAGACTGGCCACAGTCCCATACTGGCCACAGTCCCAGGCTCGCCACAGTCCCAGACTGACCACAGTCCCAGGCTGACCAAAGTCCCAGACTGGCCACTTTTTATCAGGTATCCCAGTCGACACCGCTCCACGGGACTTGAACAGGCCATCATAGGCGTAGGAACAGGGATAGGAGGGGGGTCATGATCCCCTCACTTTTCGGCCATTTTGTGTTGCTAAAATGTTATCTTTTACTTGGTGAGAAAATATTTTGTATCGCAAAAGAATCACACCAAGAGGCAAGAAGAGACGGTGCCAAATCTACAAATAAATGTTGTATAGAAGGGTTGGGTTTCTCTCAAGACGAGATCAAAGTTTAACTCCCCCCACACCCACACACTTTTCGTGACGTTTCTACGTGCCAGCATTTGGTGCTGTCCAATAGTGTTAAACGTCCACCAGTCCAGACACCCAAAACAACGATATGCCTGGTGTCACAAGTAAAGGGTACAAATGGGATACTTGTTCTGATGGTATACAAATGTTATGTTGGGAACTTGGTACTCATGTCTTGATTGATTATTGGGGGTTTCGGGCGCGTCGACATCTAAAGTCACTTTGCGCCCATAACAGATGCACCTACTCAGTAGTCAGTACTCATGTCTTGAAGTGCGCGGCAACATTTCGATCGAGGCATTGCGAAACCCATTTACGTTGAGAGTACCCTGCCCGGGCCGAAGCCGCGGTGACTGCCGTATACGTGCTGTTGTTCACTGGCGGCGTGCAGTGTCTCGCACAGTCTCGCCAGTCATCTCTGGTGCCGTGCCAGAGCCGGGTCGGGTCACGCCATTGACCGGTACTTTCCCATAACGAGTTACATATCAACCAATTATACCAGGCGCCACAATCCACATGAGCAAATGCAGACGCATGAAAAGGACCCCACGTTTTACGAACCCGACGAGCGGCAATGCAGAATGTCGCGGTGCGCAAATTACCTTCACGGCATTCAGGAAATTATCCGGTAATGCGTGACAGCGGCTAATCAATTGGCAAATTACAACCAAGCAAATGTCAAGTACCAACAACGAATAAGAACCAGTGCTTAAGAGGTGACAGAGTAGACACCAGTCGGGCGATCTCTGTGGTGACGGTACCCGTCGAGCCTGGCAGCAGGACAACATTTCCCAGCTTGCGTCGTACGGCAGCCGGCGCCACCCCAGTGACGCAATGAGTGACGTCACTGCTGACTGCAGGTTGTGTATCCAGCGCGCGCACCGGGCGCTAGCCGGCCCCGACTCGAGTACTCACGACCTTCACAGCAAGCTGCTAGACTCAAACCGCCGCAAGCACAAATAAAACGGCAAGAGTAAATGTAATACAATGCCATGTTTCACAACATGCGGTCACCAGTGGCATAATTAGCTAGTAACAGGCAGCACGCCGTGTGGTATCTGAACAGTCAGCCATAGTCTCTGTCATACCAGACGGAAATACGCGGCCCCAGTCTAAAAGGAATCTCTTAACGCGCGCCCAGGCCAGGACCTCCGAGAATTACGTCCACAAGTGGAGACAAATCCGGTACCTCAGATCTCAGCATATTCAGCAACTAAAACAACGAAATTCGCATCGTAGGATGGTGCGGAGTTAAAGACCCGCGCCCCGGTTGGCCTCAGAACCACCTTCGAGGTGGTGGTGGGTCAAAATGACCGCCCTCTAACTCAAAAACCAAAGGGGCTACAAAGACGCGAGAAAAAAACGTTCGAAAGCGCTCGACATGCACATTCGAAGTTACTTCTAGTGTTGTTGGCTCAGGTCAAAATTGAGGTCATCAAATGTCCAATTTCCAGTTTAAGGACTTTGCTTCCAACACTATCAAATATCTCTGGAACTACGATAGCTAGGAACAAACAAAAAAATCGAAAAATCTTACAAATGTGATCGTCAAGGTGTCCTCAGATTTTAGCTTTAATGAAAGCTCAATAATTAGTTTCGATGTCAAATACCATAAGAAAAGCACGCAAAGGGAGACTGGGTCAACTATTAATAGGCGGTTACTTTAGTTGCTAATAGCTAAAAATAGCTACATTCAGCTTTGAAATGGGGTTTAAAACTCTTTGAGATATTTTGTATTCCACTCCTCACATCTGAGTATCAGGGGACCTGAGATCAGCCCCCTCAACTGACGCCACTGCTAGATTTGAATCTCAGCTTCGGATTCAAGCAAGTACCTACAAAAATGATTGCATAGATGAACACGAATCCTCCGCTGCGGCATTCACCAGCGCACTGTTCCCTCTGTGGGGGACAAACATTCTCTCGTTCTGAACTGGTGAACAGAGCACCAGCAGCCAGACCCGAGACATCCTATTGCCTCACTGTGCTTCATCACATCCACCGCCAATGATCGACCATCATCCCGTGGGCTATGTTTAATGAAAACGTCGCCCGCCCGGTAAACTCATAACTCAGCGCTGAATCGCTAACACGCACTTCTCTGCAGTAAACGGAGCGCGAACTCAGAACCTCCACACGTACACATGAGCCAGCCCATCTGCAGTGATGCGACTCGAGCACGGACCAGACCTAGGCCATCACTGGAACACAGCATCGTCCATCACTGAATGAAGCTAGTAAAAAGGGTCCAATAACGCAGTTATACAAAGACCGAGCTGTCATTTTCACGGAACATTTTAGTTCTCGCTTACGCACAAGTAGTGACAAATGACAGTCGATATAAATATTTATCCATGTTATTATTTAACTTTCTTATTAATTTCCTCCGTGCATATCGTACAGCAAGTTCAGGCAAACTTGCAGTATAACCCCAGGTCAGTACCCTATCCATAGAAAACACTACCAACTGAATATTGGGAATTTAAATTAGTCCAGATACCCATTGATCTTGGGCGGCCTGGGAGTGCGGTCGGTGGAGACCCTGGCCCTGCCCTGCTACCTGGCCTCGACACACGCAGCTCTCCCGGCCTCGGAAGTGGCGGATCAGATGAGAACCACGCACGTCCCTGCATATAACCTGTGGCCTCGACACACGACAGCTCTCCGGCACTCAGTGAAGTAGCTAGGATCGTAGAGAGACCTGGCCCTGCCCTGCTACCTGGCCTCGACACACGCAGCTCTCCCGGCCTCGGAGTGCGGTCGGTGGAGACCCTGGCCCTGCCCTGCTACCTGGCCTCGACACACGCAGCTCTCCCTGCCCTCGGAAGCTGCGGTCGGAATGGAGGACGCCTGCCTATTGCCCTGAGCCTATAGCCTCGGACACAACGTCAGCTGCTCCGGCTGTGGTCGCCGCATCTGACTCAGGCCGCATGACCAGCGAGGTGCTGGTCAGCGCAGCAGTCAGCGTGGAGCGATTCGCGGAATATACCGCGGGTCCAGCCAAGCACTCTTCAGACATGACAAGCATAACTGTCATCAGCAGTGACCGAGGACGCACCGGCCGCGACAGTGCACAGCAGTGACTCCACCGGCTCACCAACACGGCTAAACAAGTGCACCGCGCGCGTCTCCTCGCCGCGGCTCGCACACCGCCGCCTGGATGCAGGCCGCCCCCGTGCCCAACCTCAGCCTCATAGACCGTCCGCGTGGCGGTGGCGCTGCGCCTCGGGGTGGCCGTGTGCGAGCCGCACGCGTGCCGCCTCTGCCAGCGTCCGGTAGACCGGTTCGGGCACCACGGGCTGTCCTGCCTGAAGAGCGCCGGTCGCCACCCACGTCACACCTACCTGAATGACGTGATAAAAGCGTGGAAGCCTCATCTAGCACGGGCATCCCCGCCATCCATTCGACACGCGATCGGCTAGGACCACAGGCGACGGCAGGCACACCCCAGAACGGCTTCATCGCTGCGTTCCCAATACAAACGCAGTAGATAACGTGCCAATCATCTGGGAGAGTGTGTCGAGCACGTTGGCAGCGACATCGATCAGACCAGTCGGTTCGTGAGGCGAAGCGTGGCGAACCTGAGAAATAGGAGAACAGGGAAACGTACGGCAGCGCTAAAACTCATGTCAGCAAGAAGAGGTACCTGTTCTTTTCCCCTGCGGGCTGAGACGGGAGGGAGTCCTCGGGCAGGCGGCCGCCAGCTTTGGCTGCTAAAGCTTCGAGGCGTCTTATAACAATGCTAATAAAGAGCTGACTAGGCAGCCGACTACTGAACGCAGCGATGCAGAGACGGTGGCTGCGCAGCGATCTGCACTGATCGCGTGGCTCCGCGATAGGGATATCGCGGGTGATCCGCCCTCGCCAGCTGCAGCTGCCTCATCCTCCCGATAGCCAGGCAGACAATCTACCATCGTTTCAGCACCACCGTCCAGCAAACGTCTTCCAACATGTCTGTTACGTAATGTTTGTTGTACTGCTCTTATTCATCGATGCTATGTTAATTTGACGTAGTTCCCCGTATCACTCAGTACCCATTCACAGATACTAAGTTAAGAACCATTGATGGTGCAACACTCTAGATCGCTAAATTGGTCCATCCCAACGTTCTTTAGCATAATTATATGCCGCGCTGAGTTGAAAGGAATAATATTGCCAGGTCAAGAGAAGAGAAGAACTAAACTGCTGCTGCCCACTGCTGAGTGCTGGGTTAAAGCCATACAGTACCGTGCCAACTGAATTCAGAGAGTTTGGCGGCCGGCATTCCTGGGGGAGCTGCACCCTAATGGCGACGGCGATCACCAGTAAACTCCCTGCTGATGCAGTAACAGAGCACACTGAGTTCCCTTCGTGGACGGAGATAAAAGCTATTTATCCTCAGAGCGGGGACCAGCTCCGGTGGTGCCTTCTATGTTCAGCGGCGTATTCTCCGAATTCAGCGCTCGATACCAGACTATGAGCCAATTACGGCTATCATTTCAGAAGCGGCTGACGTCACTCCACTGATGACGGGTATTACACGTCAATACTCCTCCCAGATAGATAGAGGATAATGAAGCACGGACTACTGACCCGTCATAATCATTCGATGGCCGCTGTACGCCAGTCAGATTTGTGAACTTACATACTGTCTCATTTATTGAAAGTGTCCTCATGATTTGGTTTGTGGACCAAGCACCGTATCCTCTAGGGACCAACGCGCTAACTGGAGCTCTCCCCCTGTTCCGAGGGATATGGGGAGCCGGGCGGACTTCTCGGAAGCCCGCCGAGGGATTTGAACCTCGGTCCCCGGCACAGAAAGCAAGTATCTTACCACGGGTGTCATCATCATCATATCGCATACGTCGTATATCGTATATTGAGACAGGATAGCATAGTTTGGATACTGGCAATATTGCTCAAATATCATATCGACAGATAGTCCCCGAATGTTCAGACATTATCGTCATAGGCAAATTTGCAGCCGCACGTTGCTATAGTAACGCAACTGCAATACCTAGATACTGCAAAATGTCAAACGCACAAGCGGAAAATCGTTATCGAGAAAACCCTACTGGATGCAGAACGCGGTAACTGGAAAGAGTACCAGGTATGCATATTAAAGTAAATTGATGCACCAAATGCATGCATGCTAAATGCTTCTCAATGGGATGGACATGAACTTCATACTTTTATAAACTGATCACCAATGGCATTGCAAGAGACTGCTATGTATACCAATATCCCAAAGCTCTCCTGCACAGATATTGGGTGTTTGTGGACTCATATGTGAAGTTCATGATCACTTTTAAGTAGTAGCCCCAAAGCTGTTGTTTTGTCCACAATGCATTTCAATCCAATGCTCGCCAGGCCACCAGATAACGAATTTATCATAACAATCATGCAATGCAAACAGCATTGGATCAGCAATCATTGATTAGGTAAACTATATTTTTTAGCACATCTGAGGGTATTTAACCAGTACTCTGTACAGGGCAGGCTACTGCGAGTTGATTTGATCCAATACTGGAAAATGTTTCATGAGAAGCATTATATTGTTCATGATACACTGTTTACCCTATCGACTGTTCACGCTCAGAGATGCATGGACATAGGTTCCAATTCGAAGGTCTCAGTGCTCAGACCACTTTTCAGGATACATCTTTGGGTGTGCTCTGGAATGGTGCTTGGAATCAGGTTCCTGATCATGTTGTTATGACCGTAACATTTTCAATGACAAGCTTGCTGCCTCGGTGATGCTTTCAGCTTTGCACAGGTTGGTACCACCAACAATTTGCTAAACAGCAAGTAAAATAAGATAACTACAAATAAGCATCATAGTAGCATGTAAAAGTGTTTGCAGTTGTAACTTGTACAATTTGTGTTGTTGCAGTTAAAAAGTACAATTATGAATTTATATCCCAGCATTTGTGTTATGCAGTTATTAACAAAATTATTGAACTGCCAATCAAACAATTTCACTGAGTTTATCAAAAATAAACATTTGTACTTACCAATAAGTTTCACAATAAAACAACTTGGATTATTAATCATGGAACCATTCTTCTCTCGTCTGCTGCTTGATGTCCTTTCCAAGCACAAGAAGCATTTATCTGCACAGTCTGAAATAAACAAGCAGCATGTAACATTTCAAGATTTAAAGATAAAAGGTACACAAAAAATAAATACACTTTGATATTCTTACAGCATGCTAAGTAGCCCAGTAAATGTGTTGCTCATTGAATGCAAGACATTCGATATATAACGGTGTATTTTTTCATATAAATTTAGTCTAAATGTTTTACATGGATGACCTTCCGAGGTCAGGACCAACGCTAAGCAGAGCTTGTTGCGCAGGTCCTCACCTCACCACCCAATCGTGCAATTCCTGTTGGTCGGCAGAATTTAGAGACGAAAGTTTTACGTGCACGACATACCTGGACACGGTGCCCCGCTCACTGACGTCATCTGACCTTGAGTGCGACCGCTGCCACTGACCGCAGGCCATTTCAGTCAGGAGGAAATAGCGAGCTCCCAGGGCTACCACTACCGGAATAGGTCACAAGTCCAGCACCCTCCCTCTGAGCTACAGGGGCGGACGATCTTTATATTTACCTTATATAAATTACTGGGTCAAACTAACAATAATCCCATGGCATTGCAGATGTTACAAAACCATCTTCAATGCCATTCAATAAAACAGACCGTACTAAGATCATTGATAAAGATGCAGTCAAAAACTTACAAAAACTTCAGATGCAATCAAAAACCACCAAAAGATAACATGAAAAGGCGACATAAATAATGTTGTCCTGCTTATCTTCTTGCATAGACTCAATCTGCATAGATAAGGTAATAATCGTAGTGGGTCTGCACTTCGTGTCACCCTCCATAACGATTTTCGTTCCAACATAGTTAGGTAAGATATATTATAATATAAATAATATAACAGGTTTGTTTGTTACCTACAGAATAGTGTCTTGGAAGATTCCTAGTGCCCAAATAGTGAAGTTTTGCAACACCTAAGATGCCATGGGATTATTGTGAGTTTGACCAATATCAATATTGTTATCAATTGATATTGGTCAGTGATTTTCATGAGAAGCCAGCCGCGACCGTGACGCCAGCCCTACAATTACCTAATTTTTGTCATTAAGTCGTTTAGACGATTGATTTGAAATGGTATCAGAACGAAGACGCGAGAGCGCATCATCCTATTTATACTTATACTTAAAGGGAGTGTGCCTACTCTTTTGAAAATGCAAATATATTTGTATTACGTAAGAAGCTATTGCTTTGATTATTGGTTACGATAAAATTCCACGTCTAGGAAGCCCCTTTAGTTGAATTTTACTTGATATATATGTTTTGCATTTTGTTGTAACTCATAAACGATCGTCGCTATAAAACAGAGTAGCGAAGATGGTTACCGTAATGCCACTAAAGACGCAAACAAAGCCTTAATGAGCAACTGTATAGTTTGTTTACAGTGCATCGAGAATTGCTTCGGCAGCTGTGTATCAGTGCTCACGACTTGTTTTCTATTGGCCAGAGCTACAATAGATGCTAGCGTTGTAATTTAAGAGCATCTTCTAGTGCAAGCTCTCGGGCGACTACTCGATAATAAGTTCTGCCCGAGGTGAGTGTGTGTGATTGGCGACTTTGGAAATATAAACTCAGCAAATAAAGTTAGATTTGGGAATGAAGTACATGGCTAAATTCAGAAAAATATGTTCTACAGACTAGTGTCAACAACTCCACATGACCAATGTGAGTAGGCACACTCCCTTAAATTATATTCATAAAGTGCGGAATAGTAGAAAGGCCACCTGGCCTCATGGATCCGAACGATACCGAGCTCCTTAGCAAGATCCTCTCCCTCAATCGTTAATGTGGATCGTGAACGTGTCATGTGCCCAATGTCTGTCGAGTCTGGCCTTGAAAGCGTTGATGCTGGGGACGTCGATCAACGAGGACGGCAGCGCGTGCCACTCATTGATCACTCGCACGCAGAAGGCGTTCCTTCGAACCCGGGAGACGGCTCTGGGTTTCAGCAGCTTCCATTGGTGTCCACTGTCCACGGGTGGTGCTACTGGTTGCAGCGGCGAATAACTCCGTTGCGTCGACGTCAACTCCTTGCCGCAGCACCTGGTACACCGTGATCATATCACCACGGCGGCGACGATGGTACAGCGAAGGCAGTTTGAGGACTAGTAGTCTCTCCTCGTAAGGACGGTCAGGGACGCTGGCGACCAGTCTAGTGGCTCGTCTCTGCACAGTGCACACGCTCGATGCGCTTCTGGTCTTCCCGGTTAAAGGGCCCCCAGACCGAGTTGACGTACTCTGGGTGAGGTCGAACCACCGCCTTGAACAGCAACGGCAGGGTGGTTTCGTCGATCACGCTGAAGGATCGACGGATGACTGCCAAGATGCACGACGCCTTGGAGATAGCTGCAGCCGCCTGTTCTCGATACTTCAGATGATAGTCCACGTGAACTCCCAGATCCTTCTCTACTGATGTCTGGATAAGCTGGACGTCCTGCATGTGGCACACGTGGTTAACATTGCTTCTCCCCAGGTGCAGGGCCTTGCACTTCTAACGGTTGAAGGGAAGCTGCCACCGTTCTGACCACCCGGAGAGGGCGTCCAGGTCTCTCTGGAGAGCTTGGACGTCCGAGGCCTGACTGACGCTCCTGTAGATTTTCGTACCATCCGCGAACATCTTGACGGATGACAGCACCTCTCGCGGCAGGTTGTTGACGAAAACAACGAACAACAGCGGCCCCAACACGGTTCCCTGCGGAACATCGCTGTTCACCACTGCCCAGTCCGATGTGGAGCCGATGACGGTCACCGGCTGTTTTCGCCCGGTCGGGAACGCTTCTATCCAGTCCAGGAGCTTTCCGCAGACTCCGCAGGAGCACATGCTGGTGAGGCACAGACTGAAATGTCTTGCTGAAATCCAAGTAGACCGCGTCAACTGGATCACCTTGTTTGAGCATACTGGTCCACTCATCCAGGGTTTCGAGGAGGTGGGTGCAGCAGAATCTCTTCCGCCTAAACCTATGCTGTGCACCACTCAGCTGCTCCGTTCTGGTAAGGTGATTGATCAGCTGGTCACGAATCAGCGACTCAAGGATTTTGCATGGAACCGCTGTCAGTGTCACTTGTCTGTAATTGGCAGGACATTGCTTGGTGCCCTTCTTGAATATGGGGACGATCTCGTCCATGCTCCAGTCACTCGGCAGACAGCTGGAGTCCAGTGAAGAGCAGAAAAGCTGTGCCCAGGGCTCTGCCATCGCCGCCGCTGTTTCCCGTAGGATTTGGGGTGAAGTCTGTTCGGGCTGGATGTGGGTGTGCTGTCTTGCTCGAGCTTGAGCAACTTCTCTCTAACTTCAGCAGGGCTGATTTCCACATCATCCAAAGAAGGACCCTCAATAACGGGTGGAAGCTCTGGCAGGAGCAGGTTCTCAATGGTGAAGACGTTGTGGAATAGCTGGTTAAGCAGAGTCGCCAAGTAACTATCTTCCCAAGCCACGGTCCTGTCCTCTGCCTGCAGATCCTCCACCCAGGTTTTAGTGTGCAGTCATGAGCCAGCGTAATGTAGTGCCAGAAGCCCTTCACGCTATCCTGGATGTCCAAGACCAGGTTTCTCTTGAAGTCAGCGTGCAGATTGTGAGTAAGTGTGCAGAGCCTGTTCCGAACGCAAGTAAAGCAGGCATTTTCAAGTATGTCCCTGCATGGCATGTAATTGAACCATAATGTGCATTTATGTTCTTATGCCTCATAGTATCACAATTAATGTACAGGTTCTTGTTACAGAATCTCTGTTTTGTCTGAGTAAGCAAGGACACACTGACAGGGTTGTAAGTGTGTCCTTGATGAAAGTGTACTCTGTTTGAGTATTCACTGCTGCAGTTGTTGCCCAGTTGATTTCCGAAATCCCCTGATTCAGCAGCCTGCAGTTGCCTTTGTTGAGGTTGAGATAGGGTTCAACAGGTTCAACAACAAGCATTAGCAAACATATATGTTATCAATGGAGATATTTTAACAAACAGGTAGGCACAAAGCCAGTATAGAAGTAGGCAGCAGGCTTCCAACAGGTGTCTCAGAACCAGACCGATAAACCAAAAAGGTTTGTGTTATGCCAAGTCTGTATAACAATTAGGTTCACCATTCCATTCTGATTCTATTGGCATCTTTAGCGCCAAGCGGTACACATAAAAACAAATCCTTACCGATATAGACGGATGTACCATATACTCTGGATGTACCTTTCGTCAAATCATATAGAGCTCAACAGTAGCTTTTATCGGGAAAATGAAGAAATAAAGACAATCATGCATAACTGGCAAATTCCAACACGACCACCTCACCACAGCCTTTTCATCGCAAATGATTGTATTTTTTATAGAGTGTTAATGCCATCTCTGTGGCTAGCAGTTCCTGGTCCTTCTACGTCTTGGGTTTGACAAATGGGAAGGCGTTTTGAGGTGCAATGTTTCGTAAGCGCTTATGTGTTTTAACTTTTAATATGCATTGGTGATGGTGTTTTATATTCTTCTGGAGCCGTGGATCTAACCAATGAAACCTCTGGCTTATTTCAAGATCATCTATCCCTTTTTGATATCACTATTAACTACGAGTACGAGCAAGGGCGTCGGAAGATTCCGGTAGTTGAGACTTGGGGGGGGCTGAGGCATTCGGAAGCCGATTTATTCCATGCAACGTCCATAGGCATAGATGTTATGTTGAAATCCGAAAATATTTGTTGGGCAGATGGCCCCTCCCCCTGCCCACCGGCTCCTACTGACTACGAGCCACGAGGCGCGATTTGATTATCATCTCCCCATTGGTACGTTTTTGTGACGTCACGAAAACCAATACTTTAGCCAGTGTGCTTACATTAGAGTACATTCGCCAGATTGTAAACATTGTTTTTGTCTTGTAACTACAGCGCCGTATAAGCAAAGGATGGAATTCCTTTAAAGGGAAGGAAAAATTAAGGGAGAATATGCTATATAATTTCGAGACTGCCCTATATTCCTTAAAATCAAAATGTGATACTGCTTTCCAAAAATTTCTATTTATAAGAAAATTATGTGAAACATTTGTATCTGATCATTGTAGGGAATGAGACAATTTGTTTACGTTCAATGAAGCTTTTTATTTTATTAAAGCCCTAGATACTTTATTTTATAAAGGAAAACTATCAAAGTCACAATATGGTAGTGCGATTGCCCAGGGGAAAACATGTGTAAACATCTCTCTCACTCGACGTGGGTACTGGATAGGTACTTATTTTTTAAATCTAACTGGAACACTCACGATATAAGCAATTTATATAAATGGAGTGGTTATTTTAAGTCAACGACGTTTGGTGTGTATTTTTATGTAACATTGAAGGTAAATTTATGTAGTGTTCTATTGACCCTCTTTAACTTAACACATAACACAAATGAAAACCTTGACCCAGCCCAGATATTTTCACAGAATCTGCTAGGCTGAACAGCACCCAGCCTGAAAGACCGGAGCCCTGTTCACCTGCCGGCTCTCCTGAGAGCACTAGCAGACATCACACAAGCCGTTAGATACATCATAGTGAGTGACGTCAGCTCGCCTGGCGCTAAACACCTGCGAGCAGACCTGTTAGCATGCTATTCTTGCTGTCTTTTTCAATCACGGACCGGCTTGAGCGCAAGCATGTGGCGTCACATAAGGTGGCATGCGTATATGAAGAGCTGCATGTGACGTCACTGTCTGCTCGCTCCTGATTGGTGAATCGCACGTTGCTAGGCAACCTGCGAGCCCACTAGCACCAGCTTTTGTGAAATCAGGCAGCCAAACAGGGCTCAGGCTGCTGTTCTGTAGATAGCAGCATATTCTGTACCATATTTCATCATACTTCAATGATATAACCATTGACCATGGTCCATAATTGCAGAATCGGGCAAACAACTAAAACTGGTTTACAACTGTAATGCCCGACAAATTCTAATGCTGAGGCCTGAAGACTGTTAGGCTGTGCAGCAAAGTTAATTAATGCATGCTCTGAAGGAGCGTTTTGGATGCACAGTACCCAACACGGCTGTCACCCAACACTGCTGTTATCCAACACTGCTGTTAGCACTTAGCATGTCGTCTCCCAGCATGATTGTGGCCCTGTGGCACTCTGTGGCATACTTACTGACTGAAGCAATGTGAGTTTTAGGGCATATAAATTGATTTTTCATAATAACTTAGTCAACCAGTCAACAATCCCTTATTTTGTCATGTGCAAACTCTTCTTCAGAGGTGCTTGGTGCAGTTCTGCTGCACTTTGAAGTTTGAATGTCAGGCAAAGTGCAGCAGAACTGATTAGGATCCAAACAGATTAGGATAATGTTATCCTATTAAATGTGCTATTAAATGCTATTAATTATGCTATTAAATTATGTATGGCATCACACAGTGCAGAATATGTCGCAGGCTGACAAATAGCTATCTTGACTTCAACTTTTCAAGCTACTGCCATTATTTAGTGCATCAGTATCATCTGCATCACCATTAGCATGACAAGTCTGCCATTATGATGTGTCCTGTGTAACACAGGACACATCAGTGCTAATGACAGAAACACTCCAAACATGAATTACCTATACTTCCTTCCTCTTTCACAAATAATTATCATTCTTTTGCACTTTCTTCACCTTTTGCTAACACTACATCATTTAAGGTTGCCCCTTATTTTGTGTCGCAATCGCCCCCTTAGTCCATACCAATTATGTCAACCAACAACACAAATGAAACCCTGCACATGCGATAGCAAATTGGTACCACTGTGGTAGATGTGACATACTTGGGCTAATGCTGAGTGCTGCCTGTGACCATTCATCCAAATGGTTCTTGCTATGCATGCATGCATGATTTAATCTGATTAGGATCCATACAGGGTCCAGATCATTACTACATGAAAGCAGCTGTTGCAATGATTCATTTGTTGAAAAATGTAATTTAGATGCAGATCATATTGTTGGAACAAAAGTCAGACAGTTGAGTTGTCTGAACTTTAAGATGCTGCACTTGTCTGTGAATAAAGTTATTTCATGGCAAACTTCCATTTTAAGCTTCAGTAACTAACATCTTGATATCCTTTTGACATTCATATTTTCCCTTGTGATATCTCCATGTGGTTTTGATAACCTGTGTGTGCAGTGCATTGCTTTGTTATTTTATAATTTAGGCATGTATTTTATCTTTTTCAGATCACTTGTGTCTTATATCTACTTTTCCAAGAAGACAGGTTGTATTGAAAATGCCATCACTCACTGCAAATGAAATGGTAACCAATATGACCATTTCAACAACTCTGCAACCTGTGACAAGTTCTGTTGAAGACGGTAGGTATTTTTCACAACCAGTTCTCTGATTTATATATATACACAGTACTTACCAAGCTATGTGTAAAGTGTATCATTATGAAAATTCCCATGTTAACATGCTAATTCCTGCAAAGTTTGTGCCAATTGCTATCAGAAGCATGGCCATCAAGCATGCATATACCAATCACCATGCTGACTAATGCAGTCTACATTGTGTTTGACTTAAATATGTTAAATGCCACAGACCCCAGCATACCATCCAATGAGGTGCCACAACACGGAGGTAACTCCGCCCCACTGTCTGACGCCCCCCCCCCCATTCGTGTTCAGCTGTGGCCAACAGCAGCGTCAGCAGCGTCAGCAGCGTCAGCAGCGTCAGCAGCGTGTGGCCGCAGGACCCGCTGCTGAACGCCACCCAGCCAGACGGCATGCTGAAGCACATCAACCCCGGAGCGCTGATGCGCGGCTCGATCGTGTTCGGCGTGCTCTGTGTCATCGTCGTCCTCTACATCGCCTTCAGGACGTGCCGGTGAGTGTGAGCGGCGGTGACGTGTTGCCGCGGCCTGGGTGGGTCGGTTCGGGTGGTGAGGTGGCGGCTGGGGGATGGCCAGGTGGTAGGGTGGTTGTGGAAGTGTCAGGTGGTGTGATCTATCGTGGGATGGGAACGGGTTTGCTGGGAATTCGATGAGGCCTGTGCTTTGTTCACGGAATAATTAAATCGCCTTTTCACCGATAACGACATACTCTTGACTGTCATGAGATTTAGGTGCTTTTCAAGTGTTGCGCTTGTATAGTGGTATGCAGTGAGATGTGTAAAGGCGCCGTGTTTTCACCGTTGACATAGCGTTGCGTTTGTGTTTTCGTTGCAGACTGCGCCGGAACCGTAAGACGCCCCGGTATAACGTGCTGTCCACCAACGACGAGGCGGCGCTGCTGCACAGTGACGACGAAGAGGAGACGGTGTTCGACGCCGCCGGGACGCGCCGGTAGTGCGCCGGCGTTGTGCACCGCTGCGTCTAGGGCTGTGCCACCGGCGGACTGGCATACTGTGGCGTCAGCGTGTGCACCGCGGACTGACCGCGCGTCAGCGCTGTGCACCGCGGACTTGACACGTGCGTCAGCGCTGTGCACCGCGGCTGACACGTGCGTTCAGTCACGGTGCCCGCGGACTGACACAGGTGCGTCAAGCGCTGTGGCACGGGAACCTGACACCAAGTGCTCAGCTTTTCTGTGCCCCGCGGCACCGCAGCATGCTAGCGCTGTTCACCACTGGACTGACACCGTGCGTCAGCTGCTGTGCACCGCGGACCGACACAGTGCGTCAGCGCTTGTTCACTCAGGACTGACACAGGGCGTCAGCGCTGTGCACCGCGACCGACACAGTGCGTCAGCGCTGTTCACCACGTCGACTGACACAAGTGCGTCAGCGCTGTGCACCGCGGACAGAGACAAGTTTGAGCACAGCGGGACTCAGTCTGTGTCCGTCCGACACAGCTCAGCCAGTGGCGGCCGAGTGCCCTCTGCTGAGCCAAGGTCTGTGCTCGTGACCGAAGTTAATCGGTCCAATTCCAGATGTGTGGCGACTGCACCGAATCGACTGAGTACACGTGTGAAGGTGACGGCGGTTCGTGTTGTGATAGACCGTGGTGTGTTCGACTCCAACTATCTCAGTTGAGGTATAGCGACTAGCGAGTGTGTTGGACCTCCGAGCTACGATGGGTGTGGTACCGTCTGCTCTTTGGGAAGAGGCTCAGTATGGTGAGTCGGTATGTATACGGTATTATATTGGTAGAGCCTGACTCCGTGCTTTCTGGTATCGAGACGATGACGGCAATGCATTTATTAAATTACTAAAGCTGATAGGAAAAATATTGCAATAT
Organism: Semibalanus balanoides; assembly: GCA_014673585.1. Taxonomy (NCBI): domain Eukaryota; kingdom Metazoa; phylum Arthropoda; class Thecostraca; order Balanomorpha; family Balanidae; genus Semibalanus; species Semibalanus balanoides. The sequence goes on along the minus strand of VOPJ01014664.1, from coordinate 14,335 downwards.
GTCTGATCTCGGAGAGCCGCCTTTTCCCGCCTTTTCCCACCTTTCTATATATTCTCGCTTCGGCTGGCTCTACTTATCGAACGGTTTCTCAGCTGACGTAACCTCACAGATTTCGAAAGACAGAAAGAACTCATAGGCTCATACTAGGTACGTGTTTGTCTGGTAATACGCTACTGTAAGCAGAACTATGGGCATTATGAGAGGCTAGTGTGACGACATATGCCGTTCGCTACGGTGTATGTTTGTGTGACTCGAACTTAACGGTCAGTGCGCCCCAAAACCGAAATCATGATATTTGTGATGGCTGTTGGCTTCATTGGGAACATGTTTGGATAGTATGTGTAGCCTGTGATGGTCTACTTTGACCCGTGACCGTTCGTGCGACCATTAATTTCTCTTGGCAAAATAATAGTGCTGGAAAGTATATTTGCTGTTACCATTGCGGCAGATTGTCATTTTGATCACGCTTTAGCAATAGCATAATTACTGCTTGGTTTTGCCATCTTCATTGATTATCAGATTGTCGCTGTGATTGTTGTTTGTACATCTCTGTATCTAAGCGTTGCCTTACCGGCACGTGTCCTGAAACGCTGTTTTTACCTACTTGGGTAACAAGCTCCGGCATGTCAGGGATACCTTCCATCGCGCAGTCGCGATGAGCCTAGGTAAAAGCGTAAATGCCTAACGTGTTTCGACGATCCTGTGTTTTTACAGTAGGCAGGCTTAGTTTGCTTTTTGGGGTATAGTTACTATCTAGCACATAATAACGAATTATCTTGGAATAATTACCTAAGTGATCAGATATTTGATTGAATGTGTGGGGCGTATCTAACCCATGACTCCCACGTGTCCCGGAACATTGCGCTCCTCAGATTGCGTATGTCGGGCCCTGATTGAAATACAATGAATTGAACGTATTTCCGGTTTTCGGCTAGCTCATAAATGTACCAGAGAAATGGTAGTATGTCCCTACTCTGTGGCGTACCAGACGATGAACTGGTGTGAGGGATCTGGCTGCTGTATACATTCTCACCACACATTGAGCTCACCGCGTTATGAGTAACCTCGCTTATAGAATGAGCGGGTAATGCTAACCTTTGTGTATAACTGAACGTATCCATATTTTCGCTGCCAGATGAACACCTATCCACCGATCGTTGACTGACTTAGCAGTCTGCATTAGCGGATGCGGCCGCCGGCTTTGCCTCTGCACTTCCGTCTGCTCAGTACCGCGTGCTCCGTCTGCCTCTGCGTTTCCATCTGTTCCGTAACTTGTGCTCGTAAACACAGCTCAGGACGTTTCCAGCGCGCCGATTGGGGCAGAGTCACAGCCAGGGGACTGAGGACAACGTCATTAAAATTAAAAGTTCTGAGCACCCGCAAGGGAGCCTTTTAGAAATGTGTAAAAGTATGCTCTTTTTAATAAATTTAGTTCGATGTTTTGCATGGATGGCTTTCCGAGGTCAGGACCCGCGCTAAACAGAGCTTGTTGCGCAGGTCCTGACCTCACCACCCGATTGCGCAATTCCTGTTGGCTGGCAGAATTTAGAGACGAAAGTTTAACGTGCCTGACATGCCTTGACACGGTCCGCCCCGCTCACTGACTTCACCTGGCCTTGAGTGCGACCGCTGCCACCGGTCGCGGGCCATTCCAGTCAGGAGCAAATAGCGAGCACCGAAGCGACTCGAACCCAGGCTGCCACTACCGGTTAGTCAGAAGTTCAGCGCTCCCCAGAGCTACAGGGGCGGACAACAAACGACCTCTTGCTAGGTGTTGGCGTAATTGCGATCTGGGACATATGTATTGCAATACAAGGGAAGGATCAACACGCGTACGGCTTAGTTACCACCCTGACCCATGCCGGTCATTCAAAACTGTTAGCATATGCCAGTTGAAGCCCATCCACTGGTCGCAGGTCAGCTACAGCTCAGCCAAAACTCAACCACAAGTCAATCCCAGCTCAACACGACACACCTACAGCTCAGTTATAAACTCAACTAACAACCACAGCTCAGCCTAGCTACAACGAAGCTGCAGTCGTAGCTCAACAGCCACAACTCAGCCACAACTCAGTCACAACTCAGCCACAGCTCAGCCACAACTCAGCCACAACTCAGCCACAACTCAGCCACCCAGCCACCAGCTCAGCACATAACTCAGCACAGCTGCAGCCATCAGCTCAGCCACAAGCTCAGCCACAGCTCAGCCCAACTCAGCCACAGCTCAGCCACAGCTCAGCCACAGCTCAGCCACAGCTCAGCCACAGCTCAGCCACAGCTCAGCGCGAACATCTGTGGTCTACTAGTCGGCGGTCATTAAGCCGATCTGCTGGAATAGCTCGCTCCATTCGGAGTCGGCACGGTAGAAGACAGGCGGCTGGCCGAGCGGTGCGTCCACGACGACCTCCTGCGCGCCGTCCCAGACCGCTCCGGTCCACAGGTGCACCCAGCTGTCCTCCGGTAGCCTCAGCCGCCGGCTCAGCGCGCCTTGCTCGTAGACGGGCGCCACCAGCAGGTCCCTGCCGTACAGGTACTGGTAGCTGGTCAGGTTGCTGTACGGGCTCAGCTCCTCTGGGTAGTGGAGGAACGTCGGACGCTGCAGCGGAGTGTGGGACGCGTCGTACTCGGCCAGCGTCGCGCGTGTGTACGGTGCCAGTGTGACGTATTGACGCGAGAGGCGCGCGAACGCCGCCAAGATCTGATCGCTCGAGTACCACTGGACGTTGGCGGAGGGCCGGTTTCCCTCGTGGGTGCGCATGACAGGCGTGAACACGGCATACTCTGCCGAGCGCAGCAGCAGCTCCTCGGAGCGCGCGAAGAACGGCTTCTGCGTGCTGTAGCCGCCGATGTCGAAGTGGTTGATGCCGCAGCCGGAGACGGCTAGCGACAGCGCCGAGACGACGGTGGTAATGAGTCCGTCCGTGGTGGTCCAGTCGACGTTCTGGTCGCCGGACCAGGTCATGGCGGCGTATTGCGCCTGCTCAGTGTTGCCGGAGCGGACGAAGAAAAGCGTGTCGTCCTCCTTGCCGGCGGCGATCACGGCGCGGCGGTTGGCGCGGCCCCAGAGAGACGGGAATGTGTTGTGCAGCGCGGCAGGAGAGCTGAGTTCCGCGGCGCCGGCCGACACCGCGTCCACGGGCACGTACTCAGCGAAGTCGGCCATCCAGCCGGCGATGCCCAGGTCGAGCAGGTTGGTCTGGATGAGCTGCTCGTACCAGGCGGTGGCCGGCTCCGACAGCAGGTCGACCGTGACGCAGCTGAAGCCGCCGAAGTCCTGCACGTAGTCGGCGCCGCTCGCGTCTGTCAGGAAGTAGCCTTTGCCGGTGTTGTTCTGGTAGATGTCGCCCTCGATGTTGAGGTAGGGGTTGACGTAGGCGAGCACCTTGACTCCCTCGGCGTCCAGCGTCTGGATCACCTCGTCCAGACCGGGGTAGCGCGTCTCGTTCCAGCGCCAGTTCCAGAAGAGTCGCTGGCCGACGGCGGTGTCTTGAATGCCGGCCCAGTCCTGGATCCAGATCCCGGCCACCTGCACGCCGGCGTCGCGCGCCTCCTGGTAGCGCGCCATCATGACGTCGGTGCCGCCCTGAAGACCCAGGATGACGCCGGAGGTGGCCCAGTCGGGCAGCAGCTGGCGCCCGGTGTTGGTCCACTGCACCAGCTGCAGCGGAGAGCCGGCCGCCAGTCGCACCGACACCGCGCCCGCCGCCTGAGTGTACAGCTCATGGCGATCGCCGGCGCTGAAGTGCAGCGCGCCGAACTCGTGCGCGCTGCTGGTGAGGTAGTACCCGCGCGAGGAGAGGAAGCTCGCCTCCGGCCAGTAGGTGGTGTGGTAGTCTCCGCCGGCGCCGCCGTCCAGACTGATGATGTACGTCAGAGGGTTGTCTGGATCACGTAGAATGCCCTGCTCGCGCGTCCACACCGGGTAGTCCCGGCCGCGCAGGTTGAAGAATGTGTACTGCTCACCACCGCCGAACACCGACTCGTCCTCGTCAGCGTGCAGCCGCAGCCAGAGCCGGTCGAAACGCTCGGGGTGCTCGGCGCCGCCGCTGATGTCCACTGAGTCGCTGGACGTGCTGAAGCGGAGGGTGACGCTGCTATCGGCGTTGTCGGCTGACCACAGCGTCACGGTGGCGGATGTATCGCTCTCCTCGGAGACTGAGAAGGAGACCAGTGGCAGCCGCTCGGTGATGGTGTCGTTGATGATGAAGTTGCCGGTGGTCTCCTCGAAGGTGGTGGAGCCTGTCCCCAGAACGACCGCCTCGTGTCCCGGACCGTGGTCGATCAGCTGGGAAAAACACAAATCCGCTTCATTGATGCTCCGGGTTACCAAGTTACTCTGGAGACATGAGCTTTAATTCTGCAGAAATCCTGGATCGTTAAGTCCTAAGCAGTGATTCCCAAATTAGGGATAATTACTCCCACTCAGGGTAAATAATCCTTCAGAATCGGCTGGTCTCATGGGGATAATTTGTATATTGATTTATTCAAGTGATCACCAACAGGGTCACCTCCACTAACAGGTGAAGTAAAAAAGGCACGGACATCAGACAGTAGGTACAGCTACAATATAAATATAGAAAATATAAGATATACTTCGCAAAACACGCTATAAATACATACACAACTAAATAAAAATGATGCCAAATAACGACGAAAAATATAAATATAAACATAAGAACAGACAAACAAAATATGATACAATGTAAAGGTAATGGTGATTGAGCACATAAATGAGGGGTTATATCTGACGTGTTTATAAGAGCAACAGTATACATCTACTTATATCCCTGTCCCTAGATGGCACTAGTAGTAAACACCTGAAGTTATGCTGTACCGCATAGCTTGAGGCCAAGAACTGCGATCTGCGTAATGGGCGAGGTATGACCATGGAATTTATCATCCATGGTATGACGAGTTATTCTGGTCATCGAGGGGTAACTAATAGCCGTACGGTGTATCATTAACACTGGGAACCACTACCCTTGACACTTGGAACCATTACCCTAGAGGTTTGAACTCTTTTCTTCAGAAGCCCTTGGTTGAGTACCTAAATGCCTCTGATACCACGTTTCTTCGAAGTGAAGCCGTAGACTCAGGGGCGTCGCCACTGGGGGTGCCTGGGGAAGCCGGGCATCCCCAGGTGCGCTCAAAACCCTCTTCGGCACCCCCAAGTTTACAGGATTTTAACATTACGCCTATGGTGCCGGCTCCCCCGGAACCCTCGCTGGCTCCCCCATATCTCTGGTTGCCCCACACTCAAAATATTGCGGCGACGCCCCTGCAGACTAATCTCATCTCATCCGTGTTTAACCCTCTGAATCGTTGTATCCGTGCAGTGCGCAGTCAGATAGTAGGTATTCAGTCGACAGAACATTACATGATCGGGATGCCCAGCAAGAGGCAACCATGGGGATACATGACTTTATGCGGACACGGTTCAATATCGAGATGCAAAAAACATGTTGTGTAATAGAGCTGCCACATTAGGTAATAGAGCTGACACATTAGGTACAGTCAGCAGACTCACAGACGTGCGAGGGCTTTTCAGGAACACAAGCGCTGTGGGTGGGGGCCTTGGAGAAGAGTCTGCTAGGGAATGTGTTTGTTGTCCTCGCAGGGTATGCAATGATATGAAACTTAAGCTATCCGTTTAGATACCAGTGCAGTGTGCATAACTATTGCCACTGTCTGTTTCTAGTTCTTTTTTCGAGACAGTAGGCATTTTGGTCCTGGCTCCTGATGTTATGCATTGTATTTTTGGGATATTATATGTTGATGTTTGTGGGCTTATTTTATGCAGTTCTTATTTCGTAAAACATTTTAACCCGCGCACTGCAGGGAGTTTGCGCTGAACACGAACTACAGGAGTGGGATTTTTGCCTCCCCTTGAGATCTCGAAATCTACAGTACGTAGCCACTGGCGGATCCAGCCGTAGGCTTTGGGTTTTTTTTTTTTTTGCAAAAAGGTACCCCATTTTTTTTCTCCTCGGATCTGTGCCGTTCACCTTATTTTGGTATTTGAGTTATACAAATTCATTTTTTAGAGGGAAAAACATAAAAACACGATATTCCGTAGCATATAAGCTACGAGATGATAGGTACACATAATAGGAAAATAATAACTTCTATCTCATACCCATGAGGGCGTTGCCGACAATTTCCAGTGGTGTGGCTGAAATGAGAGAGAAAAAATATTGCGTATGTTAGCTTGCAAGCATTTCAAACATAGATGTCCAAGTTTATAATAGATACTCTTTCATGTTGGATATAAAAGTATTCAGGCCAGCAAGCGGCGCGAAGATTTTAACAGGTTTGCCTAAAAAACCCAGAAATAAGGCGGTTGGTTCTTGCACGACACATATGGATTCCATGTTTAAATAGGTACTTTTTCTATATTATAAGTTATTTACCGCCGCAAAGGCGCGAGAAATTTTTACGGGTTGCCTGATCAAACCCAGAAAGATAGCGATTGGCCCTGCAAGACACTGAATGAAATTATGCAAATTTTAATATGCCGATTGGCGAAACTTGCGCGAAGACGGCGCGAAATGTGTTCGAGTTTTTTGACTTGGATTTCTACGAGCAAAGGGCAATTTTTACATAAATGTATCTTCACCGCAAACCAAATGTAAACTTCCCTAGTTTTCTACAAGATCATTGATTTCAACGCTCAGTCAGAACGCGTGGGGGAAACTTGTATTATGCCAATTCCGTGTGGGGGTGGGGATGCGCCCCGGATGCGCCTGAAGCCACCAGTGTGTTGGCGACCCTTCCCAAGCGTTAAATAGGGCCAAACAGAAACCGATGAAAACCCAAGTTAGAAGGATGGAAATGCAGTAATTGGCATGTATGGCATGGGGCCATACCATTTTTGAAGCTGGAATAAGCAATTGGAAAAATCAAGAACCATTGATCCTACTTGGAATAAGCCATACTAGCTTGGAATATTGTTTACGTCAAGACCTACAAGTCTAAATAATTGCGTCCCGCAAGCTGGCGCAAAAATTGGAGTAGTTTGCCTGGATCAGGGCCTGGTAAAACGGTTTATGTGGCGCGATCAAAATCTGCCGAGAACAAAGTGGCCCCGTGACCCGGTGACCTGAGGGCCACTCTGGTCCTGGCTAGGGTCCCATTCAGCATGTTCAGGGCCCTCTCACTCGACCAGGGCACCTTCATCTAGCCCAGGGGCCCCTACGACCTGTCCAGAGGCAAAGGTAAAACACTTTTTGTGCAGAATGGCCTTTTTCGGCCCGAGCAAACTTGAAATGGAATTTTCCTGGCACGCCCACTTTATCTCATCATGATCGCACTTCTTACAGCCCTATGCCCCTGGATATGCCATCTCATCAATGCGTCACATTGTGTAATGCGTACTCTAAAAATGTATTGTGCGTTAAAAGTGTGTAAAAAGTGTTAAATACGAACTATTTAGCAACAATAATATAAGAAAGTAGCACCATAAAACAAATGCGATGGGAAACGGCACGATTTTGTAACCCCCATATATATTCGGTATTTAAATTGCGCCGCGGAGCGGCGGAAAATTTTGCTTTTATTCCCTGGCCAACTGCATTCTTTCTGTTATTTGTAATATTGACCTGTTGTTGGTTTCCATCGAAACTTGTGTTTGGAACAGCAGCTATTAAACATTTATTACCGGAATCGCTTTTTTGTTATGAGGCTTTGAGACGTTTTTTTTTTTTTTTTTGGGGGGGGGCAAAACATGGCCACTTTAGGCCTTTGCGGGGGGGGCCATGGCCCTAAATGCCCCCCTGGATCCCGCCAGTGGTACGTAAGCGACAATAAAAACGACGTTAGATAGCTAGAGTCAACCTCTATCGAAAGTATCTAGTCTGTTCTTAGGTGAGGTCAAAATTGAAGTCGCCAGAGGTCATAAAAGGTCAGATTTTCAGGTTTTAGGACTTTGCTCCAGAAACCCCCCCCCCAATATATCGGAAACAAAAATAGCTAGAAAAAAAAAACACGAAAACAAAAAGTGGAATGCCATTGAAATTTGCAATCGACAACATGCCCTCAGATTTTATAAAAGGTTAATAGTTTAGGCTCCAGCCTCCAGAGATCATCAAGGGTCAAAAAGGCTATGTTTGACAAAGTTATTTTTCCATAATAACATTTCATGAATTTTCATCTATCAAAGATAGGGAAAACATTTTGACGCCATCGTGTTTTTCTTGTCAAGGCGCATTGAAAAATATTATTGGTGACCTGTCAAGGTTAACTGATAAATTTGACCTCAGGTCAAGGTCATTTGGTGACCCAGGTAGGTTATGATGCATATAGACGACGCGGCTAAGACAAGCAAATTTGTGTCATTCGATCGTCTCTATCTTTATCAGACACGTGCCAATATCCCAAAAAGATCCAGGATCCCTAGGATCGAAGATCTGGGATCTTGTTGGATCCTGGATCCTGCAGGTTCATTTTTTTGTGAGGTCCTGTGGTTCTTGGATCCTAGCAAATTATTTTTCGACGGATGCTATGGATCTTGGATCCTGAAGAATGCAAAATCGTGGGATCCTGGAAAATCAGTTTGTCGAGGGATCTTGTGGTTCTTGGATCCTACTTATAGCCTTGTCACATGTCTGATATTTATTATATCAAGAGTTATTAGCAAAACAATGCTCGTGACCTCAGCTGACCTCAGATGACCTTGTAGAGATCACTGAGCAGCAATTGCACCTGGGTCATCAATATTGATTTAACATAACATGATTCTGAAGATTTGGCCTGATCCAATGCAAGTTCACTGAAAAGGAAACATTTGTATTTTGTCCCGTTCACTTATAACGGGAAGGTCAAGAAATTGACCCGACCATAGGTCATCGATTACAAAAATCCGAGATCAACGAATTGTAGGCACTGGTAACTTATGCAATCCTGTAAGTTTCAAATCTTTCCGAAAAAACTGTGGCTTTGGCATAACCACAATTTTTTGAAAGAAAAGGTAACTTGACCTTTTGACCTGACCTGAGATGACCTTGAGTCAAAACTTTTATAAAGTATGGGTAATTGATGCCAAAGCAGCTACACAAAATTTGGTGGCGCTGCGCGCCACCGTTTTCCCGCTACTTTTGAAAAACCTGACGAGGGGGAGGGCGGAAATCAACCACCACCTGCAGTGCGCGGGTTAAGGGCGTCAGCTGTGAGTTGTTAAAAGTGATGTGTCACATCTGCCCGGCATCCTAACCAATCAATGTAGTTACCAGAAAGTGCGGTTTCCCTACAGTCTTATCAAGCCCCGCTTCCACCGACAGCGTGCAAAAGTACAGACGGTGTTACATGATAGGAGAGTTTTCGACCGACTTGACTACACCATGGCTTACTTGGGATCGTTATGTTCGCTCTCTTTTTTCGTGATATCCTAGTCACTTTGGATTGAATTGACACTTTTCGCATTATTACATCATTTTACAAATGCCAATGAACGACATTTATACAACACATATAATATTATAATATATATATATATATATATATATATATATATAATATATATATATAATATAAAGTTGAATTTTGAACACACCGAAAGTTTCGCATTTGTTATCTTTTTGTTCCAGGCTTTCAGTATTTCGTATGATCTCTCGTTTTCTTCGTTGTGGTTGAAGAGAAGTTTCCGAAGCTCATTATGCACAAAAAATAAGAACGATGAGTCATTTTAAATGGCAGATATCAGACGTTTCGTGTGGCTTCACACTTTCAAGAGTTTATTCTAGCTACATGATGATTAAACATGGCTACATATGATTAACTTACATTTCAAAATACACTTTTACAAACACATAGAGTAAGGGAGAACGACACAGTATGCAACTAAAAAAAAAAAACACTAGACGCCCTACCGCGTTCGGTTTATGGCGGCACCTCATACAGCGTCAGTAGTCCGCGGGCATTAACTTGTCGGTTGATTGTTGGTCAAGTTTCCGGGATGTACCCCGCTCAGTATATGTTGCTTTCTTTCTGTTGGCCTCTCTTCTTGAGTATACACATGGTTTGCTGGTGATGTCTGTCGGGTGAGGCGGTCTCCGTGGGTGGTGTGTTTCGTTATGTGTGACAAACCCCCCTGCCTGGTAAATGTCATTATTTCTTCTGTCTGTTATGTTGTTGTTGTCGTGTGCCCGATGTAACCATATTGTATGGAGCGCGCAGTCTCCTTTTTACCATATGTAGTGGTAAACAAACTGTGGATTTTCTTCAGCATGCGGCAGGGGTCGTTGGACAATGTTGTACGGATATTATATAATAAATATATATATTATATATTATATATATTTATATACAAGGACGCAGGAACAGGGGGCACGGGGGCAGCGCCCCCCAGCTTTTTGCGAGGGGGGGGGGGCGTCGCCCCCCAACTTTTCCGAGGATCCTTTTCTTCTGTTTACAGTTTTCTGATTAATCAAATCGTTGAAAAGTAATCACATCAATGTGGAAGATAAAAAGTACTTGTTCATTATTAAATGTTTGAAATTGATAGGTAATGATCTAGTTATGATTGCTTTCTGGTCAAATTTGAGGCTGTTTAGCCATTTTAAGGATAGTTAAACTGAATTGGTGAAAACTCAGAAAATTGAGTTAGCATATTACCAGCACCGTAGACGTCAACACATTAGTTCCTAACGATCCAAACCCATATTGTGAAATTACTTAAATTGACGTCAGCATTTAGAGTTTACGCTTCGTGATTTACAGTACTTCGATTGCAATGACGTATGCTGATTTTTGCCAACCTATGTCCTATTGTTTCCTGATTTTTATAATCTTCACACACAAATTGTGACATATATTTGAACGAAAATAAGTATAGCTGTTAATTTTGTGGGGTTTAACCAAAAGTTCCATTAATTTGATATAAATACATTGTGAACGAAAATTTATTATTTTCAGTATATGTACATCTTTGATCGAACTTTCTCTTGAAATAGCTCATTCTGAAAAATTAAAAATAACACAGTAGGTTATGGTCCTTATGATTTCTTGCATCTGTGATATTTCCTAAAATTATAATTCCTTTTAGACGTTTCAACGTTTTCTGCTGGCCACTGACTTGAAACTCCGATTTTCACGATTTACATTTTAATAAATAAATTTAGTCCGCACATGTTTTTGATGGGATGGATTCCCGAGATCAGGATCCACGCTAAGCTAAGGTTGTTGCCAGAGCCTGACCCCACCATCGCATCACGCCATTCCCAGTCACGCGGCAGCATTTTATTCATGTTTTTCCACGAGGATTGACACGTCCGTCAATATTCACGAACAATTATACAAATGAGTTTTTCACTAAGTAAAGCATGCATGCATGAAGCAGACGGAAAGAGTTTATTTCATTTGGTCCGGCAACTGATAAGCATTGTGTTTGATGCAATCAAAACAATAACCTTACCCTGCACCTTTCTGTGGCACTTTGTTGTTTTTAATTTCTGATTCTTACCTGCGGAGTAATTCGAAGTCAAGGCACGTGATATCCTGCAATCCGATATTCAGTTTTTTGTTATCTTGGGATGGTGAGAGTTTCTTCAGTTGTGTTAAATATTTTCACGTAGCCTATACCACTTGTTTATTTTACGAACCAAGTTATCAGTGTATACTTCTTTTAATATCAGGTAGTGAAACTGGAGTTTCCTTGAAACTCCACGCATGCAATCAAGCAATCAAGCAAGCAAGATGGCAGACGGATTTGGTCCATCTGTAGACTACGTTCGTTTCGACCGGCTTCGCGGTCTCACTCACTCCGTCTGAATAAATTTGACAACAAGACCTTGAATCTGTAACAAGCCATAACAAATTTAAGGGGAAGCTCTTTTATAATGGGTGCCCCTTATTCCTTAATAAAATTCAAAGGGACACGGTGTGCCCCAGTGCCCGTCCCTGTTACGCCGCCTATGCTTCTGAGGAACGCAGATAGCAAAGCCCATTCTTCTGGATCGATGCTATCATCGGCCCATTCTGAAGACCCAGGTGCCAGATTTGTGTTATATTCGACCTCTACAGGTCAGCCGAGGTCATTCGAGTCACCCAACAATGTTTGTCATTTAGCTCTCGATATTAGCTCGCCATTAGCTTCGCCTCTTGTCTATTCCTTGGTTGGGCACCAATATAGATATTATATATATATAATATAATATATATAATATATATAATAAAATATAACATATATGTATATATATAAATAGATATATATATATATTAATTTAATATATATATATATATATATATTATTATAGTATCATATATAATATATATATATAAACCACACTTCGGAGTCAGAATAAGGCATGTTAATTCAAACTAACAGTTTCGGAATCATCACGACCCCTTGTCAAAGTTTTACATACATGTCACAGGGCCATTTACATGTCACAAGGCCATTTTGCTTTCAATAAAGTGATAGCGGGAATCATTAAAGCGAAATTTGTCAACGGAAGCTCCACTTGAATTGTGTCATGTGCGCGTGAAAAACAATGATGTTTTGCAAATATGTATAACTGCTTTGATGATGTGCAATCATGTCAGTGTCTATGGCCTTGCAATCATATATGTAAAACTTTGACAAGGGGTCGTGATGACCGAACTGTTAGTTTGAAATACATGCCTAATTTCTGACTCGCGAAGTGTGGTTTAGAATAAATATTAAATGCGAAACGAAGTGCATTTCTTTCCAATATATATATATATATATAAATATAATATAAATATATATATATATATATATAGATATATATACTATAAATAATAAATATATATAAAAAAGAAACATATATATAAATATATTATATATATATATGTCATGTTTCATAGGCAATGCATACATTATAACAAAACGTGATTTGTAAGTCAATGGTTTAAATAACGCTTATTATCCAAGCCTACAACTAACGGAAATACAATGTCAAAGCCACACGTCTAACAGTACGACAACGGAATATCTGAAAAGTATTAGAGTCCGTCTCAAACTTATGACCTTTGGGCATTGCCTGCAAAAGTAAAGTTTTACATAGACGGATACTTGCACCTTTTTTGTTGCGTGATGCGTTACGTTTGTCATATGTAGGTGACACGGTTGCTTAGTTTTGTCTCCAGAATTCGAGCAGCCCCAATGGCTCAGACGTCGACCTTAACAAACACACGAAAATAAGACACGAATAACGTCTCCACAGCTCGTTGCCAATGCAGTCCACTCACAAGTAAATCGTCCTGCAGAAACAGCTGGAACGAGTCGTCATTCTGCTCTATTCGGAAGCTGGGCGTCAGAACGGAGCGGACAGCTGGCAGCTGACAGCAGGTCAGCAGCAGCAGCAGCAGCAGCTGGGAGGCTGCAGCAGTCCGGCAGGCGGCCATCTTCAGCAGCGTGAGGTGCTCTTCTGCCGAGCACCTGTCTACCTAGTTTCCTATCTCAGGTCGGACAATGCTACAGGTTCTCTCCGCGTCAGAGACGGTGGGACCGGCAGCAGCTGGTCAGCCAGCCACGAAGTCAGGGTTTTCTCGGGGGGGGGGGGGAGGCACGTCAGTGTAGGATCAAATTTCGTTCATCGAACAAATGTTGTGAAGGGGGGGAGGAGGTCGGGTCGTCATCATAAGCGCATTTTATATGGTGTAAATTGGTTTGCGCAGAGGGGGCATGGCCCCCGTGCCTCCACTCTTCTTGGCTACGTCCCTGTGATAAGGGAGTGGGACAGGATGTCTGTATCACCGGCCTTGAAACGTGCAGGTGTGGCGACACAGTACCTCCTGCCAAGGGTGGATCCAGCCGGCCGTTTGGGGTGGGTAAACCGTTTTCAGCGAACCTTACCTTCCCACAATTTCGAATTTCTTCCCGGATTTGGGCCACTTTATTTTGCAACTTCTGGATTTGTAATGATTTGTTTGTCTTTTTATTTCTTTAGATTTTCGACATTTTTGAAATATCGAAAATGTCAGCTTGCAGCTTTTGCTGTTCTGACATTGCCTTACACTGAGCAAAACTATGTCAACTGTCAGCTGTACCCAGGCGCGTGTCCGATATTTTTAGTGAGGGATCTGCAGAAATGACGAGAAAATGTAGGTACCTAATTTGTATGCTTGTAATGAATCATTTGCAGAATTGTTAACCCCCGCTGGGGGAGCATAATCTGCCCCCTCCCATAATTTCTCAATAACTTTTAAAAAGCATGGCAGATACCAACGTCATACTAGCAATAACGTATCCTACAGCTATTCTGCTTCTGCTCAATGGATTTCGATGAAATTGATAGCGTTCTTTGGGAGATAATGACCTTTTAATGACGTCATGTCAAGTCATTTTTGGTGAAAAAGATAAATGTTTGAATAATCG